>PVJA010029193.1:0-26895 GCA_004027025.1 Myocastor coypus | reverse complement strand
TGAGACAGGGTCTCGTTATGCAGTTCAGGCTGACCTTGAGCTCACTTTTGTAGTTCAGGCTGGTCTCGAACTCGCACTGATCCTCCTGCCTCAGCCTCCTGAGTGCTGGGATTACAGGCGTGTGCCACCACGCCCGGCTAATTTTGTTGTAAAGCTAAATTGGCATGAAAACCTGAACTGAAGGTGGGCGTGGTCACAAACCTGTAATCCTGCCGTTGTGAGAGACAGAGGCAGGTTGGTTGCAAAGTCTAGGCAGTTGGCCAACTTACTAAAACCCTGTCTCAAAAGGGGAAGTGTGTCAGCAGATGCAGCTTCTCAGTGTGAAGGCTGTGAGTTCAATCTCTGGCAAAAACAAACAATAAAAAAAAAAAAAAAAAAAAAAAAACAACACCTAACTGGCAGTGAATATGTTCCCTATTTTTCTCCAGGACATTGTTTATCTAGGAATATTATTACTATATAGTACATTAATAACTGCTCCTCTAAAATTCAAGAAATTCTGAATTTTGAATCTGGTCCTAGAAATCTGTAAAAAAAATTAGATAGGACTATAGTGTTATAAATTTCACAGAATAAAGTGGATAAAAGGCTCTGAGAGAAGTAAAATTTTCTGTGTATGTGTGCCTGTCTGTCTGTCTGTCTGTCTGTCTGTGGTACTGATAATTGAACTGAAGACTGAACATGCTAGGGAAGCATTCTGTCTCCTAGTTTCATCCCTTTTCTTTTCCTTTTGTGAACAGGGTCTTGCTAACGTGCCCACACTGACTACAAACTTCCATTCTTCTGGTTTGGCTTCTTGGAAATTAATATCTTAATCTTGGGAAAGAGAGCCAAAGTATGTACTAGAATTACCAGTGGTCTGAAAAGTTTGCCTTAATATGTTTGAAATAGAGATGGAATAAATAATGCTATCAAGACAAAAATGGTTGGCTTTATAATCTACCCAAGAAACTAGAAAAATAAGGTATCTTGGGCTTTTTTTCTTTTTCAGAAATTAATTATTCTGAGGATCTCAGTGTTTTGTGGAGGAACTAAGTTCTCTCAAGGATTTTCTCGGATGTGTTTGTTACTGAGATCGGAAGTCTTTCAAAAACTTTCTAGGTCTCCTTGCTATTGATAGTAGACCAGACTCTGTCTAGTTTCCACAGGAACACTTCTCTCTCTCGTTCTCTCTCACTCTTTCCTTTTTTTGTTTATTTTTCTCTCTTGTTAACTGAAGTATTGTTAAAAATATAGGATGGTTTTGTTTCAAACTCATATTCCATTCTTAAAAGTAAAAGAAATGGGTTTAAATTTATTAGTGGAGTATCAGGTCCTGTTGCAGTGTTGTGTGAACTTGACACCCCAACCCTCTAGGTGGCAGTGTTGCGCCGCTGGGGAGTCTGGTACTACAAGCCCTACCCTTGGCGATGTTCTACACGACCATTTCCAAGACTTTCAGACCAGAACCTTGGCTAAACCTGAACGTTCCCATTTGTGAGGTTTTTAACATTGACATGTTTTGTTACTGGTTGACACGCCACCAGAACCTCAAAGGAAACACGGTTACTACTGAAAGGAAGAGAATTTTTGAACAGTTAAAATGGTATGCTTTTTGTAGCTATTTAGAGGTGACTGTATTACAGTCACCTGTGGGCCCTACTGCATTCACAGTTGTAATTAATTTTGATTACTAGAAAAGGATTTAAAAGAAGCTGCAATGAACAGTGATCCACTTAAGTGCCATCGTGCGAAGTGTATGTTTAGTTAATAATTAGTACAAGCTGTAGAACTTGGTCATGTAATGGTTTTCTTAGTAAAGGTGAGTTCACAGGATAGCAGAAGGGTAAAACATTCAGATAAAAACATTTTTAGAAAATGGTCAATTAGTTGAAAGAATCAATGAGTTTTATTATTCATAATAGTGGTTTCAAATAGAGAAAGAGCTGGGTGTGGTGGAGCATGCCTATAATCCCAGCACTCGGGAGGCTGAGGCAGAAGCATCAGTGCAAGTTCAAGACCAGCCTGGGCTACAAAAGTGAGCTCAAGGCCAGCCTGAACTGCATAGGGAGACCCTGTCTCAGAAAGAAAAATAAATAGAGAAAGAAAAAAGAAAAGAGACAAAAATGAATGAAAATTTCACGAATTTTGTAACATTTGGATAAATGTAGCAATGTATGTTTGGAAGACTAATTTCTTCTCCCTGAAGGGAGAGAAGCCCTGACAAAGGGAAATACGCTATTTTAACATCATATGGGGATGGGAGCAGTCTTCCCTGAAGCTTTTCTCCATCAAGTCCTAGATATTACACAGAGAAGCAAGTCGAAGCCAGTTTTAGTCTTGAAAGAGTGTGATGCTGATAAAACAGAACCTCTGGTTCAGAGGGGGAAAATCTTTTAAAAATCCACCAAATTCAGACAACACTTCTACTTTCTTTCCACTTTTAAGGTTTTCTGTAGTAGTTGCAGATTTGTGCAGCTTTTACGCTGGCTTACACTACAGTATTCTAAACTTCTTGAGACTATTTTGAGATTAGGGTTTGGAGGCATTGGAAAATAATGTGCAGAAGAACCAATTAAATTCACAAGTGGGCATACAACAGGAAAGTTACAAGAGAGGCTGCGACTGTACAAGCAAACACCTAAGCTTTGTACTCAGTCTCTGTTCAGATCCTGATAGTGGTCCACCGAGATAGCTCAGCAGCATAGGTGCCTGCCTGGCAAGCGCAAGGCACTGGGTTTGAACCTCCGTGAGGGGAAAAATCCTATGGTGTTTCTTGTAATTTATGCATAACTTATTAAAGTGCTTAGCACATGCCTGGGATGTAACGTACAGGTTGGCTCTCATTACTTTTCTTGTGGTCCATGTGTGATACTTGGCCACTGGGGAATACACCAATCATTTTAAAACTGCAGGTAGAAAGTAGTTTTGAGGCGTGATTGATGACATGGTATTAAAGACATGTACTTTCTACTTAAGAATAACCTGTTTACAAAGAATGCTGAGTCGAAAGAAGAATGTTGAGATCTTGGTTAGCTCTATGAAATAACTGTCAAAATGACAATGCTTTCCAATAAATGACAAGGTATATAATTGGATTAGAGCATAGGTGCTATTTGTTCTGTTCTAAGCACATATAAGGGAGAATCTGTGTCCTTAATTGTCTCATTACCCTGTGAAAAGTCTAAGATTGACACAGCTATTGCTAGAGTTCCTACTTATTTATTTATATATTTTCTTTTTTCAGGATGACTGTTTTTTTTTTTTTGTTGTTGTTGTTGTTTTTTGGTGGTGCCCAGGATTGAACTCAGGACCCTGTACTTGCCAGGCAGGCACTTATTCTACTGAGCTGTCTCCCTGCAGAAAGTTTTTGACTGACTTTGCTAAAAGGGGCCTTCTGGGTTACTAACTGGCTGTTACTGCAACCAAGTTACTTCATCTTTATTGGTCAATCTCTATATTGCAAATTGATTTCTAAAGGTTTTTCTAAACACCCTTCTTCAACATTTTAGTAGAATAATTTTACCTTTTTAAAAAATTGCTAGTGGATGTTCAATAGAACTAAGTCTTGACAGGTCAGCAAAGTGGTAGAAATGGCATCAAAACATTCACCACAGGCATCTAGGATGGTGTACTCCGTCATTCTTCCCTTGCAGCTGAGGGTATGGAGACAGAGTGTGAAAGTACTGATCTTCTGTGCTTCCAAACTAGAGTTTTTTCAAGGTCCAGAGGAGCTGTTACTCTGTAGTCTTAAGTTACTACTCTTGGGTCTCATGCTACTGATGCCTTTAAAGAGATGATGAATGTATAGTAAACAAGCAAAAAACATTCACAGGAGGGTGTTTTGCTATGGACTTACATTTACCTGAGCAAGGCAGAAGATTAATCAAATTGGCCATTCTAATCCTAATTATAAGTAAAAAATTGTTAGTTGAGAGCAAAAAGAAAAGAAAGAAATAAGAAATATGATGTTGCCTTGTTATGTATGAGGAAAATACCTTTCCCGATCACACAGTATATGTGTATAGCCCTGAGGCAAAATATTTGATTGTGATATTATCTCAACATTAATACTATTAACTATAAAAGTAGGCAGAAAAAACTTATCTGCTACAGCTTTTAAAAGTGGGACCAAATCAGGCATCGTGGTGCATGTCTGCAATTTCAGCACTTGGTAGGCTGAGGCAGGAAGATCACTATGAGTTTGAGGCTAGCCTAGGCTATGCAAGAAAGTTCAAGGCCAGTCTACACTATTTTGTGAGATCTTGTCTTAAAGAACAACAAACAAATAAAACAAAACAAAATCAACCAGAGACCTTAGAAAGTTGTTTTGCTTGGATATTTCTAAAAAATGCAGTCTCCTTTTTTGTTAAGCATACTCCTTCATTTCTTTAGCTTGTATTAAAAAAGCAAAACAAACCTCTGAGCCTGGCTGGTTATAAGTAGAGAAATGAACAAAATCTCAAGAAATCCCTTCCTACCAAGCCTTGTCCTGTGACATAGACTGCACTCACTTTTTGTTCATTAATTCTGATCTACTTCAGAGAATTTTGTAGATTCAATGCTGTTCCTTCTATCCCAACTTTTCTTAAATATCCATTCCCAGCCCAACTGTATTTGTAAGGCATATATTTTGATAACAAATTAAAATGCACTTCTTACGCTAAGCTCAATACCAACCACCTTCTCAGAGGCTCTGCGGCTTTTGCTTCTCTGATGTCTGCAAGACAAAATTGGCCGCTTTTTAGTGGCTGCTTAATTTCCTTCTATATTATGTCCAGGTTTCTGAAATTCTAAGTAAATTATATTTGCTGTGGTGGGTTGCTTTTCCAGATCATTTTTAATGATTCATAGGGATTGATTTTTCTCAAATAGAATTAGCAACCAGCTTTATTTGATTAAGTTAAAATAGATGTTTCATTAGTTCCCTTGGAACTGAAAATAGGCCTAACTACTTTAAATGTCAGAGAGTTCAGAAGTTTTAATAGTAAATTACATTATCAATCTGAGAAACATGAGAAAGAAAGTTATAAAAGTAAACCAATGATGATGGTAACTGGATAAATTTTCCTTTTGATTCTTTAAGTAACTGCTGGGTTGTGGGTGAGTGGGTTATAGAATGGCCTCATTATCACTCATTTATGATTAAACAGATTCTAAAATTAGATGTTTTTTTAGAATTATTATTTTTTTTTTCTTGTTTCAGAACTTTTGTTTGTTTATTTACTTTTATGGCTGGCGCAGAATGTGGTGCCGGGGATTGAACCGCGGTCCCTGCAGCTGCCCAAGCTTTCCTAAGCAGGCGCTTTAGACCACTGAGCCCTCCTGCCGGGCCCCTAAAATTAGATTTTAATAGCCAAATTTCAAGCCTATAAGCTGAAGCTACTACTATGTATATGATTCTTTAGTTCTCACAAAAATATCTAAGGTCTTAGCTGATTGAGTTACTTCTTAGCTGAGCCAGTTTCAATTTTCACGCTGAAATCACCTATTATCTTCTAGAATGTGTTGACTTTCTACAGAGCGGACAGTAGTTTTCACTAATTGCAAACCATAAATAAAGCTCCTACAACCCATTGCCTCTAGGTACTCAAATAATTTCAAAGGGTTTATTATAAATGGTCTAGCTCTGGATTTAGAGCCAGATCTGCCACGTCACTGCACAGGATGAATTAAAGTTTGTATACTTCCCCAGATACCTGAGGGCAACACTTTATGTGTGACTATGCTGGAATCATATATTTACATGCTCATTTCCAATCAAGAAGATTCAGAAGATATGTGCGTGTTGCTACCCCACTACCACTAATTCCTCAGTTCCTTAAAGTGAATGTTCTGTAACTAACTAGCCACCACTCCCTTTGTCATTCACTGTCCTGCAGGATATAAGGCAGAGGGCAGGGAGTGAAAGCTGCAGCAGAAGCAGAGTTCTTCCTTTTACAGTCTTAATCTTAAGCTATCATTATAGACAGTGAAATATGCTTATGTGACTCAAGTGTGACTGGGCCCTGGATGGCTTAAAGCCTGCCCTGGCCAATCATATTTACTTCTGCTTACACCAGCTGGCAAGAAGGTGCTGTATGCTGGTGTCAGCCACCTCTAAGTTCCTTCCATTTACAGCCACTTTAAAAAGAGATACAATATTTTTATGTCAGAGATCCTTGGACAGTATTAATAAAGAAAATAACAGAGTAATAATCCATTATCGTTTTCCTTCTTGTTCCCAATAAGCATAAGAAAGAACAAGTTGTTTTCTGTTTGTTTGTTGTTTTTTCCTTTTGAATATATATCTTAGAATTTCAAAAAACTCAGAACTAGCTGCTTTCCACACAGGCTGTAGATAAGAAATTCTGCTCATCTGCCCCTGTTTCTGGTGCAGTCTATCTCAATGTCAGGTTAAGCAGAGAACTAGTCAGGTTTGATCCTTTCTATTAATAATACTTAAAAGTTAGTCTAAAGGCAATTTAAAAGAGGATACTGTCCTAACAATGCAGTGCAGGCAAATGCCCACATTCGTTGTTACAGAGACTCACGCTGGACTATTCTACAAGGGCTTACGGCCCCCATAAGCCATAGGACTCTGGATTGGCGCTTAGTAAGAACCACCTCTAAGCTTGTGTCTCTAGAAGGCACTGCGCCTCTCCTTGTTTTTGAGAATTGAAGGGCGACACCCATGTACGTCAGGCTGTCCATAACTGGTCCCCTAAGAAATCTCGCTTTCCTGGCTCACAGAAAGAAACAACAAGCCTGGGTCTGTGCCATCCGCTGTATGTTAAGATGTTTTCCTGGGCATAGCCTGGTACCAATCAGGGAGCCTAGCATGAGAGTCTAGGTTCTACTGGACTATTCTAAGCAGGCAAAATAAAGGAGCTAGGCTACAAAAAAGAAAAACCTCACAACTCATCTAGCACTAAAATTCTACAAATCTAAGGCTACAAAAATCCCCAAAGCCTGCCTAAAATATCCCCTCTGCTAAGGGATAGTTTACAACAGAATGGGTTATATAGCCTGTTTCCCTTCACTCCACACAGACAGGTGGGTGTTCCCAGAAGACTCAGGCAGATGTGCGGCAGAAAGGGGGAGACAAGGGCCTTCCCCAGAGAAAGTAGAAACCCAGCTTTCAGGGTAAAGAAACCTCAGTGCGTGTAGGTGGAAAGCACCTACAGTCTTATGATTTAAAAGATGGTTAGGCAGCTCTGAGAAGCCCTGTGGAGATCCCAGTGCCAGCCTGGAGGAGATTTGGTGACTGCTAAGTAATCAGAGGGAAAGCGGGGAGCAGGAGGAGAGGCGGTTGCGGGCTGCCGTGGGGGTGGGGGTGCGGGTGGAGGTGGGGGATGGAAGGGGGTCTAGTGGAACCCCAGCCCAGGCCACTCACCACGAGCGGGATGGAGCAGATGAGCACCACCAGGGAGGTGGCGATAAGCAAGATGACCATCTGGATCTCTGCGCCGGCGATGCGGCGGAAGCTCCGGCGGCGACGAAAGTCGCTGAAGCGCGGCACTGCTAGGGAGGCACTGGCATTGCCCCGACAGGCGGAGGCCAGCGCCGCGGCGGCCACCGCGTGGTGCTGCTCGGTGCCCAGCGAGGTGCGGCGCATGAACTGGCGGTGCATGCGGAGCAGCGCGCCGCACACCAGCACGTTGCAGAGCACAGTGGCGAGGATGAGGAAGGAGCTGAAACCCGCGTACATGTAAGAGAAGGCGGCGTAGGCCGTCACGTTGGTGGTCCAGTCGATGAAGCACCAGGTGTCCGGGTACTGCGGCCGCGAGCGGCCAAGGCCCATGTTGGGCAGTGCGCAGAAGAGCACGTTAGATGCATAGACGGCGAAGAGGGTGAGGCCGGCCAGGCGCTTGTCCACGTAGTGGTTGTAGAAGTAGGCGTGGTTGATGGCCAGGTATCGCTCAATACTCATGGCACAGATGATGCTCAGGCCAGACAGCCCAAAGAAGAGCAGGATGAAGGTGCTGTAGTCGCACAGCGCCTGGCCACCAGGCCACTGGCCCTTCATGTAGGTGGCGATTGTCACCGGGCTCACCAGCAAGGTGCCCAGTAGGTCGGTGACAGCCAGCCCGCACACCAGCGTGTAGAAGGTCGTCTCCTTCTGCTCCTTGCGAGACTTGCAGAGCACCACGATGGCCACCAGGTTGCCCACCACCCCAAAGATGAACATCACCGCCGGGATGGTGACTGGGCTGTTCAGCCGGTCCGTGGCAAAGGAGGCAGATGTATTGACCCCAGCTGCGGACATGGCGCTGGCCCCGAACGCGCAGCCTCGGAGGGCGAGCCGGGTCTAGAGATGGTAAAAGTGGGGGGGAAACAAGTGAGCAGAAGTTACCACTTGCAGGCTGTTAGTCCCGAGCCCAGAGCAACGTGCTGACGAAACAGGGGGAACAACTCGATCGTATTTTCTCGAGTGTAACCTCTACCTCTGGCTACCTAAAATCCCCAGGCTCCCGATACTTCTTACTGACCACACCACTCTACTGACATTAATATTTATAAAGCTGATAACTGCCCTTCCCTTCTTCCACCCGTCGAGTTCCTGCCCGAGATGAGCAGGACCCGTCTCAAGGGACAAGTGACTCGCTAGTGTTATTCCCGACACATTCTGAGTCGACAAAATGCTCTCTGAAAACAAGCTATGGATGGGAATTTGCTAGGCAAGCGCGTCCTCTCCTCTGCAGTGCGCCCACCCTCCGGGGCCGTCCAGGGGCGACCCCCGCCCCATCCTACCTGTAGCGGCCTCAGGGAGCACCAGGGTCAGTCCTCAGAGGACCAAGACCCGTCTCCAACCTATTCGTAGCCTCGACCCGCTCAGGGTAGAACTTGCTGAGCTTTGACTTCTTGTCCAGACCGCTGCCAATTTTCCGGCTCGAGGGTCAGAGAGACCAGCTTTCAGAGACTTGGAGATCGAGATGGGCAGCGTGCAGGGCAGTGCAGGTTGACGCTGGGCCTCTCCTCTGACTTTTCCCCTACTTCCTAGGCGAGCCCAGAGCTGTAGGGTGGTGGGTCTGGTCCCGGGCGCTGCGCTCAGGTGTGCGCCCGCCCGCGCAGGCGGAGCGCAGGGCGGGGACCCAGCTGCGGGGTGGGCGGCGGCTACCGGGGCTGGCTGCAGCCGCTAGGGCCGCTCCGGGTATCCTGGGGGCGGCTGGAGGCCCACTCGGTCCGGGGCTCTGACCTGGAGCTGTTCATCTTCCTCCCTAGCTGCTGGCTTCGCAGCTCCCTCTCTCGACCCGCCACCCTCTGTACAAACTTTTCTCCTCCTCCAAGTTTCCCTGAAGGAGGCGGGGACGGAACGCTCGCGGCCCTGGCGCCCATTGGCTGAGCCGGAGGAGGCGGGGCCTGCGCTTGGCGGGGCGGGGCCTGCACTTCTCCGGGCGCTGCGGGCGGCGGCCTTAGGGACTGCGGTGGGCGACCCGGCGGAGGTGTGGGGCCCCTCGGCGCCGGCTCCCGCGCGCTGGCAGCCCTGTTGGAGTGGGTTCAGCGCGGAACCTAGCATCTCGTCCGGTCACTTTCCTGCCTGCCCGAGCAGGCCGATTTTTACATTTGCCCGCAGGCTGAAACGCCTGAGTCTTGGGAAGGAAGAGGGGCTGCTTTGGGGCTGGAGCCTGGAGCGGCGGAGGAGGGAGGAAAGGGGGTGGCTGTGTGTGTGTGTGTGTGTGTGTGTGTCCATGTGTGAGTGTGTGACCCTGTGAGTGTGTGTAAGCGCGCGGGACCGCGTGTGCCCGGGTCGCACTTAGCCGACCAGACGGGTGTGTGGGTGGCTGTAGGCGGGGAGGCGGTGAAGAATGCATCCTCTCACCATAAAAGGAAGCAGTTGGCAGTGCCCGGGGTTCGGGCTGCTCTGGGAAGAAGAAAGAGGGAGAGAGAGAGAGAGAGAGAGAGAGAGAGAGAGAGAGAGAGGAGGGAAAGAGAGAGAGGAGGGAGGGAGAGAGAGGAGGGAGGGAGGGAGGGAGAGAGAAGACAGAGGGAAAGAACGAAAGAGAGGAAGGAATGAATGAATGAAGGAAGGAAGGAAGGAAGGAAGGAAGGAGGACGGGACTGCAGCCTCACCTGGCGCAGGTGGCAGAGCCTTGGGCCTTTAAGAGAGGCGGCCCGCGGGTACGGGGGGCGGGGCGCGTGTAGGTGAGGGCAGAGGCTGCCCGCCTTTCTCAGCCTGGGAACTCCTTAGACTTGAAAGAAGTTAGACTGAGTTCCCGCCTTGCGCCTGACAGCCTCCACGAATCCTTTGAAAGCCAACTGGAGGGTGAGAAAGAGTTTCAAAAGTCGTGCGAGTAATGGCATCACTTCATGGTTGACTGGGAAAAACCTCACTGGCCAGGTCTTTTGCTGGGATTAGACTGGCTTCTCTGGTAGGGAAGAATTTCCTTTGTACTCATGATTAACTTGCTTCTATTCTGTTTCTACAAACCAGAAGTAAAACCTTGAAATTGTAAAATGTCAGGAGCAATCACGCCCCCCACCCCCAACCTTTTAAAGACTAAGCAGCCAGGTTGTGTGGGCCTTTACACAGTTAAAATTCCTAGAAAAAGCCTTTCTGTGTGCAGCACACGTGCATCTTAGCATAGTAAGTCTCCTCACAGGTTAAGCAGGTGGCTGGATCCCTTTATGTGATAAGCTGGCGCTCATTTCTTAAATATTATTCCTTCACTGAACAAATTTGTTAAGAATGTAGGTATCTAGTTCTCTAGTCTCAATGAGTAATACGAACCATGAAGGGCATGCCAGATTTCAACTATTTTCAGGTCATAAAATGTCTAGAATCATTTGCTTGCGTAAGACACCATTTGGCGGTAGCTTCGCTCTGCTGTGTACTCTCCCATCATGACTGTTGGAAAGAAGAACGCATGCGCTAGTTAGTATGAGAAGAATGGGTGGCAGCCATTGCCTCGGTCTTTTTCTTAATCATCACTGTGACCACTTCTGCTGGCGATGCCTCCCTTGCAAGGTGGCCTCTAGAATGGTGTCAGCGTGGAGTACCAGTGGACACTAGGGAAAGGAAACTGCACGCTGTGCCCCCGTTGCTTGCTAACCACAGTACTGCACCATCACCGCGTCACTTGGTTGTCACTAAATACACGGAGGGGAAGGAGGAAGTCCACGATGCTCACTTTCTGCGAACATACCCTTTTTTCTGCATGTTCATTCCTCTTGAAGCTCCTAAAATAGGGCAGTTAGGATTGGTGCACACATTGATTTTTCATGATGAAGAATAAATTAAACATAAGAGCTGACACACACTGATGACCAAATCAGCATGTAGATTTTACAGTCATTGATAAACTGGGCTTTTTATCATTTGGGTTGTCTTTCTTCTTACTAGTCATTTTATTTTTTCCCAGTAGCTTTAAAAAGACTTTTTAGACTGGTGTGGTGGCACGTGCCAGTAATCCCAGCATATGGAGGATGAAAACAGGAGACTCACTACAATTCTGATCTACCTAGTGGGACCCTGTAGACCCTATACTAAATACATAAAATATTAAATAAAAAAGGTTTTACTTTTAAGTAAAAGCAAGTATGCAAGACTGAAAGTATATGATAAAGTTTATCTATATGTTCTTTGAGTGTATGATTTTTAAATTTAATTTTCAGAAGTAGAAATTGAAGTTTGGGGGAAAATAATCTTATTTCCAGTTTGAAAAACTGGGACAGTGGAGTCCAGTTTCTCTTACACTCTGCCAGGAACCCACATTGCAAAAGGAAAAGGAGAATTACCACACTTACGTGGGAGAGTCTTGTTATTGTTTGTATATTTCAACAAAGGATTTTTATTCTAATCACTGGTTTTTATTCTCGCTTGCTCCTTCTGCTTCAGCACCAGTTTTTTTTTTTTTTAAATACTGGAGGAGTCCGTGTCAATTATTTAGAACTGTCTTTGAATCCTTTCTGAAAGTTTAAACTAACCTAAGAAATGCCTGCCTGCCTGATCAGCTCTTTCTGTTCGACTGTTCTATCAAGCAAACACTTTAAGGTAGGTACTCATTTAAAAGTAAAAGCTGCTAAAGGGCTACCGACCACGTCCATATTGATGAGGTTGAGTATTCCTTGGCTCAAAGGAAATGCAGTGTGGGGCAAACCTTGGATTCAACCAGCAGCAATGGGATATAGAGGGAGTGATTCTTGGGAGAAAGGTGGCAAGACGTATCCAATTGGATCTGGACCCCTTACTAAGCCACAGCTGGCAAGAACTTAAAGCATTCCTGAAGCACTAATAGCCATGTGGCAAAGCCTGTGCAAAGCGTGTTTCTTTTGTCTTTCATGATAGACCATGTGGAGACTCCAAACAGAGTAGAAAAGGCATTTATTTGGAACAAATAGCACAGCACCCTTGGACACATTTGCCTTCTACACATTCAGCCAGGAGAGCATTCACACAACCCTGGGCATGGAAAGAGGCCCAAGATGTGGTTGTGGCCTTAATGGCATCCCTCCCACTTTAGTGACACATTCCAAATGTGTGGTCTCCTAATTATTTTCATTTTCTAAGCGGTAATTTTATGTTGAGCTTGGACCCTGGAGATGTTACACATGTCAGGACTGTGATTAACTCCCTGACCTCTTCATGTGCTCATAAATTCCTGCTGCGGAGGCCAGTGACCACCAGTGAATACTTCAGACTGCCTCCTCCTCCGTCAGCTACATTCCTCAAACTAATGGCTTTTTGTTGTTTTGTTTTTCCCTCCTTTTTCTCCAGCAGTTCCACATCATCCCAATTATGGTTTGGGCCAATAGGCAAAGAAGGGAGACTATTTACCTACTGTTGCCTATTTTTGAAAGTACAGGTGGAAAGATAAACATTAGTTAAGCAGTCTCCTCTACAGCAGAAAGGACCTTCTGGTTTTTTTTTTTTTTTTTTGTATTTTAGGGAAGGGTCTACAGGGTGATGAGGGCCTCACCACTAGACTGGACTATTAGCGATCCACCTGTTTATAGACTCCCAAGCCTGTTTATAGCTTCCCAAGAGCCGGGATTACAGGCGTGCTCCACCATGCCCTGTCTCAATTGTCATCTTAGAGCCCCTCCCCAACCCGTCCTGGGAGTGGGGCCAAAAGGATAGGCCTGAGGATCCATTCCCTGGAATCCCTGGTCCCTGTGCCTGCTTACAGGCACTTTAATCCGGTGAGCTATTTGGCTGGCCCTAGGACCTTCTGATTAAAATTCAGCCACACCCTCAATTGCTGTTCTAACTCTTGAAAAGATACCCAGAAGTACCCTGGCTTAATAACACCAGTACCAGCCTTGCTGTGCTGTGTTTATTTGTCACTTTTCATAACACTCTCACACTTGCATTCACATGCAATCTCATTAGCACCTCCCTGAGGGTGTTAAGTAGGTGTAATAGAGACTGCCACATTTTACCAGATCCTGTTTCCACTTCCTCTTGAACACATAGCTACTCCCAACTGACTTCTTGTGGTTGAGTACAACCCACGTGACAGAGCCAGAGTTCCTACCAATGGAATACACAGTTAGACATGATGAACTCCTTTTTTTTTTTTTTTAACCAGAGATTGAACTCAGGACCTTGTGCTTGTCAGGCAGGTATTTGAGCTGCTGAGTTATCGTCCAGGCCGCACAGTCAGAAATGATGTGTGCCATTTCTAGCCTTGGTCCCTTCAACTTCCTGGTCCTTCATGTGTATTATCCTTTTCTGTCAAGGCCATGCAAGAGGCACTTGGTAGGTAGAAAGTGAGCGGGACCAAGGCTGTCTACATGAAGTAAGGACTTCATTCCATCTCCAGCAACTCTCACTGGACCATGAAGGGAATGAAAACTAATGCACTTGAGGCCGGCGAGATGGCTCAATGGTCTAAGGCACCTGCTTAGGAAAGCTTAGTCAATATATATATATATAATTTCTGCAGGCTGTTGATGCTGCTTAGATTTGATTCCATTCATCTGCTTACAGTGAATGAGTATGTGTGTATAGAGCAGCACAGAGACTAACGATTATAAGTACAGCTGAAATTTAACCAGTCTCTGTGAGGTACTGTGTTAAGTATTATCTTATTTTCCCACAGACCTATGAGGAGTCCCAGGTAGTAATACCTACATCTTGTAGATGCACAGAGTGAAGTTTGGCTAAGGAACATGCGCTACATCAATTTTTTAAAGGTTCCTCCAAACTGAGGGTGGTAATATTTCCTTAGAGATAATCATCCTAGTAGAAAGCTGTACATAACAGCTGGCTGATAGAGAATTCTATTACAGGACTATCTTATGTATTTATTTATTTTGAGGCAGGTCTTGCTTCTGTAGTCAAGGCTGGCCTCAAACTCAAGGTGATCCTGTCTCAGCCTCTGGAGCACTGGGATTACAGGCATGTGCCTCTCTACCCACTGAGAAATTATTTTTAAAAGACTTTTCAGTATCTGGGACCTTTTTCTGTTTGAGGGAATCTGTGGCTGTGTGACATTATTTTTTTGTTTATGTGTTTTTTGTCTTTTTGAGGCAGAGTTTCACTATACAGTTCACGTTGACCTTGAGCTCACTGTGAAGCCTAGGCTGGTGTCAAACTCTAAGTGATCCTTCTGCCTTGGCCTCCCAAGTGCTGGGATTGCAGGCATGCATCACTCTGCCTGGCCAAGCGTGATATTGCTTTGAATCAAGACTGGGACTGCCAAGAGAGATGCTAAATGGCCTGGATCGCCTCTCCATTACTTTTAACTGGCTGACCTTTGCTCAGCCTATCAGATGCCTCTGCCCAGAAATCTGCCCTTGAGGAGCATCTGCAACAGCACTTGGTCTAGGGGTGCTGGTGCCAAGGACCTGGCAGTGATGGTGGCTGTGCATGGAGGCATCTTGCTGTGCCAGCAGGATGTGAACTTGACTGAATCTCCCGCTACCAGCCTTACTGATTACAGTCAGTCATCTTCCCAATGAATTACTTTCCTAATTAAATTAGCAATACTCAGTTTCTGTTGCTTGCAAATAATAACCTTATTTGGTGAATAAAGTTTGAGTAAATTATCCAAGATCAAAATTCAGGGAAGTGGGAGAGCAAAAATTTTTTCTAGGTCTCTTGGATTCCAGAACCTATACCCCTAACATCTATATTTCATAGACCAAAGCACACATGACACTCAATCCTCTGTTTTTCTTGAAACTTGTTTTTGTATTTTATGGAAAAATAAAATAATTTTTAATTAATTAATTTAGTGGAATCGGGGCTGAACTCAGGCCCTTGCCAATAAAACAATTTCATAGTCAAACACTAAGAATAATAATAGTAAACCTGGTGTGGTAACGCACACCTGGAACCGCAGCTCTGGGGATGTTGAGACAGGAGCATCACTAAGGGGCCAAGGTGTGTGGTGAGACCCTGTACCAACTACATACATAACTAAGAATAGCAGTAGTTATGACACCATCTACCATTATCTTCAAAGTAGTTAGAGTACAAGACACAAACAGAAGATTCCTATAGGAAAGACAAATGGATATTGTTTTTGGAATATTGAAAACTTAAGTTTAAGGCTATAATAGGTAACTTAGTGAAATGGAGTTACTATATGGGGCCTTTTAAAGGGGAAAATAATATAATTACATAAACAATGTCTTGCGCGTATAAAAATAAATTTTATCCCTGCCATCAGTATAAGTATTGTTGCACACAGTTTTTTAAATGAATTCTTTTTGTTACAAACAAACGTCTAAATTAATTTCTCCACCCATTTTCTTTAGAAAGAAAAAGGAAATCGGCAGGCAAAGGAGATACCCATTCAAGAACTGACATGATTAAAAATTAAGATATAAATTTCTTACAATTTCTTTAGCTTACAAAGATGGTGGAGTGCACTACAGGTGCACGAGTTATACAGTGTTTTGTGGGAGAAGGGCATGAGGGCATAGCCAACTTCATGCAGATCCCATTAGACAACTGGATTTGCAAGATTTTTTAAGTAAGAAACGGCAAAGCTAGTTTTCTTTTCAGAGTCAAAATGCAGAACAAATTGAAAAATTACGGTATTTAACCTTCACAAGTATATCGCATACAGTTGTGTTTTCAAAATTCAGTTCTAGTGATTGTAAGATAGGTTGCTGGGCATGAAATGTTTCAAGAGCATCATGGTACTTGATATAGATTTTTAAATTTTTGTTTTAGGGAAGGGTCTACAAGATGTTCAGGATCTCACTATTAGATCGGACTCATGGTGATCGGCCTATCTACAGCCTCCCAAGAGCTGGGATTACAGGTGCGCGTCACCATGCCCAGTCTGATAACTTGAGTTTATAAAACTGAGAATTTATTTTTCCTGGGACTTAACTCCAAATTTTAAACAGTAGTGATACTATTGCTTACTTAAATTGCATTAATTCATTGCAATAATTGCTCAGAGGTACATTTAATATTGGCAGCTGTTCCTGACTTTTTAAAATTTTGAAATGCCTTATGAAAACCAACATACATTTATTGGGGAAAACTGGATGTAAATAGGCCTTCAGGTAAGGAGGGAATGTGGAGGCTGAAGGCTTAGGAGACAGGGCGGAGGAGATAGGGAGGGCAAGGAGCACTTTTCCAACCAAAGAGGGAGAGAGAGAAAGAGAGAGGGGGAGAGGAGTGGAAGGGAGGGAGGGTAAAAAGGGAAAGGGAGAGATAAGGAGGGAGGGAGGGAGAGAGAGAGGGGGAGAGGAGTGGAAGGGAGGGAGGGTAAAAAGGGAAAGGGAGAGATAAGGAGGGAGGGAGAGAGAGAGGGAGAGAGAGAGAGAGAGAGAGAGAGAGAGAGAGAGAGAGAGAGAGAGGTCTGTGAATATGAAAGTATTGAGGAAAGAAGCTCTGCTTTATCAGCCATAAGGAGTAGTTGTACAAACTCTTTCTTTTTTAATTTTTAATGAAATCTTTTATTTATTTGGTGCAGAGTCTCACTATGCAGCTTGGACTCATAGTGATCCTCCAGTCTCAGCCTCCCCAGCACTGGGATTACAAGTGTGTGCCATCATGCCCAGTTTCAGTGACCCACACAGTATGCCCAGGGTGGGACCTATACAGCATACATTACCGGATATTGAGCCAGGTTCCTTGAGCATGCCAGGCAAGCGCTTAGACTGTGGAGCAGTCTCCCCAGCCAGAACCTCTTTCCTTGACATCAGCTTATCCTGGGCACAACTGAGACCCTGTTCTGCAAAACCTGGTAGTGCTCTAGCACAGTGCTAGCCACAACCAGTGCGGCATGAAAAATAAAGACCTCATGCTCTTTGTGAGTTCCATTCTTCATTAGATTCCTCAGCATCTCTGTTTCCAATACCTATGTGCGTATCTAACCTAAAGAGGCTGTGTACAAATCACAGGCCTCAAAGCACCAATAAATGCATCCCTCATGCATTATCCAGCTGGCCCAGCACAAAGGTAAATGACATTTGTGATTTCTAGTGAGCAAGGGTTGTATTCCTGGTGTACACGTTGGGCCGTAAGTGCCCCATATGGCATTTCTTCCTCTTGTTGCTTTTATCCTTCTGTTTCTCCATTCTATAAGTACTCATAGGGAGCTGGCTGTGTAACTGTGTTCTAGTTTCTGAGTATACAGTTTGAATAAAATAAATAATTTCCACTTTGTGCTGTTTACTGTGTAATAAGAAAAGCCTGGTAGGGGGTAGAAAGTAAGGGGTGGTAGTCAGGGGTGGTGGGAGGAGGCAGTGAATCACTTATAAATGGCCCCAAGCAGGACCTGAAGCCCAAGTTCCAGGAGGATCAATCAGTACTGTGCTTCCATGGCCCTCTTCTTTATGAAGCACAGTGTGTAAAGGTTCACATAAGGGACAGATAAGTAAAATACTTTGTACGCTACAGTGGTTGGAATAAAAATTGGGGTGAGTGAGTTCCAGAAAGCAGAGTGCTCAAGTATGTGGACACCGATCTGCAGAAACAGCGTGAACTTCAAAAGGCCAACAGGAGCAACATGCAGAGGGAAAGATGAGGGGCTGTGCTAGGAAAGAAGACATCTGGTCTGCAACAGAAAAACGTTGAAGGGAAAACTAAAAGGAGCAAACAAAAACCGCTGGTAATGGAGGTGGTGGCCGTACCAGTGAGACACCTCAGCCTCCACAGAAGAAGAGGGCCCGGGTTGATTCTGCTGTTGAAAATGAAGAAACGTTTATGAACAGAGATGAAGTTAATGATCCCTGAAGGGCTAAAGCCATGGCTTGTTGATGGCTGGAACCTAACTGCCAAACAGAAACAGCTCTTTTATCTTCCTGCCAAGAAAAATGTGAACTCCCTTCTAGAGGACTATGCAAATTATAAGAAATTTGGAGGAAACACAGATAATGAGTATGCTGTTAATGAGACTGTAGCAGGGATGAAAGAATACTTCTGTGTGATGCTGAGCACTCAGCTCCTCTATCTGGGAGACCGCAGTATGCTGAGCTCCTTGCTGATCACCCCCACGCACCCAGGTCCCAGGTGCATGGAGCAGCACATCTACTGAGATCCTTTGTATGAAGTGGAGCAATGTTAGCCTATGCACCTCTGGGTGAGAAGAGCCTTGCTTTATTACCGAATTACTTTCATGATTTCCTCAAGTATCTGGCAAAGAATTTGGCAACTTCGTTTAGCGCCAGTGATCATGAAGTGGCCTCTCCCGGTACCATTGGAAAGCAGTGTGAGGTGCGCTTGCCCGTGTTTGGATCTCTGTCGACGTGCTTTTGTTCCTAGTCTTTCCTTTGTACAAATGATATATTCTGAAGATATTCATGTGTAACAGAGTTGATGTTTGTTTTGTTTGATTTTAAACAGAAAATAAAAGAGGCGATAGCTCTTTTTTCCTTTCCTTCCTTTTTTTTTTTTTCATTTCAAAGTTGCTACCAGTGTATTCAGTGATGGACAACGGAGAGACATGGTGGAGTATTTTATTGCCTAGTTGACAAAGCTGCTTTTGTTTGTTTTTTTTTTAAATAATTTTTTATTGTATTTATTTATTTTTTTCTTGTTTCAGAACCTTTATTTTTTTATTCACTCATTGTTATGGCCCATCCTGAGGGCAGGGTTGGCGCAGCATGTGGTGCTGGGGATCCAACCGTGGTCCCTGCAGCTGCCCAAGCTTTCCCAAGCAGGCGCTTTAGACCACTGAGCCATCCCGCCGGGCCCGACAAAGCTGCTTTTGAATGCTAATGGTTCTATTCTTTTGACATTACACACTTTTATATTATGTGTTAATGTTTTGTGGCAAAATACTCTGATTCCTAGTGCCAAAGGCCCAATTCAGTGTATATAACTGTATTTAACATTCATTCATGCTCTTTTTTTTTTTTTTTTAAATGATGCTTAAAGAACTCTTCCTTTCCAAGTGTCCATGTTGTTCCTTAGGCATTTTGCCTTTGCTCAAGTTGTTGAATGATGGTGAATTGTTTCATGATTTTGTATTTATGTATAATGCACGTTGCTTTTTATCTTATGTTATTTTTTTCTTGAGGTACTAGGGATTGAACTCAGGACCTTGTGCTTGCCAGGGAAGAACTTACTCCACTGAGCTATCTCCCTGGCTCTCTAATGCACATTTTGACATGATATACACAATGCATTGCATAGCTACAGTTTTTTTTTTTTTTTTTTTTTGAAAAGTTGATCTTTTAAGAATTGTTTTTCAGATTTTTTTTTTTTTTTTTGTAAGACCAGGGTTTGAACTCATGACCTTGCACTTCCCAGGGAGGTACTTGTGACACCGAGCTATCTCCCCAACCCCTTGTGTTTTAGATCTTCAATAAATTTTTTCTTTAAATGTCAAAAAGCAAAAAAAAAAAAAAAAAAAAAAAGAAGCCTGGTGTCTAGAAATGAAAAAGATATTGAATATAAAAATCAACACATAAATATGTATTTACACTGTGATGATGAGTACTGTGAAATAAAAGAGCAGGAGAATCTGCCTTCAGATTTGAGGCCAGGAACGGTCTGCCTGATCATATGGCATGTTCTGTGGGTGGTGGTTGTTTGCTGTTCTCAAAAATGTCTTCCTAGTTATCAGCCATAGGAGGTTATGATTCACTGCACACAGGACCTGTAAGCTTTCTGGTTTGAAGTTTTAAGTTTCAGCCTCAGAGAGCAAAGATGAAGTCCAGTAGGTCAAAAACTAAAGCGAAGATTTTGGGGGCTCCAAGGACAGCAGATCTCGGGAGGAAACTTGGGACTGAACCACCTGCCTGAGGAGCACTGAACTGTGAGAGATCACTGAAGTTTGAAAAACAGAAACCATAACCTGGAAGAATCTGTCACTTTTCCAGAGTTTTTCACTTGCTTGTTAGCTGAGTTTAACTCCTGTACCTGAGCTTTAAAATTTTTGACTGGGGAAAGAGGAGGAGGGAAATGCAGTAGAATCATTTATTGAGGGTAATTCCAAGTTCACCAACTTTTAAAATGGAAGCAGAGAATTATATTAGGCCTGATTAGCTCTTTGTCTGGCTGATGTGTACTAATTCCAAACAAAACTAAAGATGTGAGTTAAAACACCACTGTGTAAGATCTGAAGGCTGGAACATTTGAGGAAAGTCAGTCTGTTTCAAACAAATGAATTACAGTATGTGGGCTGTTTTACAGGAAAACTTTTCAAAACTAGCTCTTGTGCCTGATGCAGTAAGGAAGGACACTGTGTAGTTCATGTAGCTGTCAATTTCATCACCATAAGATCTTCTAATATTAAAATATTTTAAGTATGTTTTCAATAAGATTATTGATTGCATATTAGAAGAGCCATGAAATTTGCCTAGAGCAGATCTGCAAGGATTCATTTGCTTATACTCAGGGAAGGAAAGCATTTTTTTTGTTTTTGGTACTCAAATATATTTTTGCATCCTCAAAATTACTACACGTGTGCACTTCATCATGATATTAACTCATGTTGGGAAATCAATTATTGGGTCAGTGACATTCCTAACAGAAAATGAATTTTGAAAAGACCTCATCTGAAGGCAAGAAATCAAGTGTGGATTTTTTCTCTCAGTGCTAAATATGCATAAAAGTATCAATTATTAAGACAATAGGGTTTGTGAAATTTTGGTTACCGAACAAACAGCCTACGTTTTTCCAAGCTGACTTGCTGTCTCATGGTCCGTTTCATCTGACCATACCCTACCACTGCTGTAGGAACTGCAGACATGGTTAAGAGGTGACTCGCTGGGCATCCAGTGAAACTCTGTGCAACATAAATGTTAATAGCAGTCAACCTTGAGTTTTCCACCTATGGATTAAAACATGTTTTATAGCCTAATAGATCATGAACAGCAAAAGAATTGTTTAGCTCTTTCTTTTGCTTGCATACTTTAAAATGTTTTTATTTCCCAAATTACCGTTAAAAATTATGTTCAAAAAATTATATTCCCCCAAGTGGAGATGAAAATACATTTTTTTTTTGCATGAAGAGAATGTACTCAAGATGAGGTTTTAGCTGAGCTTGATTAGCTCTAGAGCTCTTGTTGCCCAGTCACCGGAATGTCCAACATGAAGCTCTAGAGATGCTAGAGCAGTTGTCAAAGAGTGTCTAATGGTCTCTCATGTCTATATGAAAAGCTATTCAGCTCTTGACCTCAAATCAAGTATCACCTTAGCAAAAGGCTGCTTATACGAGGGAGAATATTCAACAACACAAACTTAAAAATTCAGTTGTTTGTGTCCTAAAAGATCCCTCCATCCTTAAGTGTTTAGTTACTTTCTTTGACAGTGGTAAAATGTGTTTTTCTATTTGACTTTCTGCTCTGCATATATTACATGAGATTCATGCCGAGGATTAGAGGATGAGGTTGGCCGTCTTACAAATTTGCACAGATGTATTCATTTCTAGGGAAAGACAGACATCTCAGCCTTTGGTAGCTTTATGAAAGCTGTGACTACCAGAAAAGGTATCATTCTGTCCAGGTAATCTCTAAGGTTAGTGGGGAACAGTTTTTTTTTTTTTTTTTTTTTTTTTTTTTTTCCCCCCAGGGGGTTGTTGTGTACAGGTCTCACTATGCAGCTTGGAGTCACAGAGAGCCTGTTGTTTTCAGCCTCCCCAGTGCTGGGATTATAAGCACACACCACCATATCTGGTCTCAGTGGCCAGCTTAATGCATCCAGGGGTGGATGGGCATGGCATGTGGTACTGGAGATTGAACCCTGGTCCCTGAGCTTATCTAAGCAGGAGCTTAGTCTGCTTAGCTATCTTGCTGGCCTATTAGTTATTTTTAGGGGCTTAGAAGAATCATTTTCTTTACAGAGCCAGTGCCAGCCTGTGATTCCTGGGCTACTGTGTTAATTGTGTGATGCTTTAGGCCTGGGGGAGAGGCCAATGTCCCATTTCTTCCTTCTACCCTGTTGGTCTCCCTTCTTGCTTATTGCTCTTGCCAGACAAGAATTCTACCATTGAACTACACACTCAGTCTACACTTTGGACATTTTGTTTTGAGACAGGGTCAAAGTTCCCCAGGCTGGCTTCAAAGTTCTTATCCTCCTGCTATGGACTTCTGAGTTGCTGGAACTACACGTGTGTGTCACCACACCTGGCTCACTAACTTTTCTAAGCACTTACCATGTGCTAGGCCATGTGCAAAGCACTGCTGGTGAATTATTTTTCCTATTTTACAGTCGAGACAGAAAGAAACCAAGTGATTTTTCTGAGGTCAGTTGGCTCAAAAATGCTACAATGGAACGTGTGTTACTGACCACTGGATGATATTGGCCCACTTTGAAGAGAAAAAAGAATGAAAGCTTCTGTATTCTGATAAAGAAACAAAGACACAACTTCTCTAAATAACAATAGTATGTTGAGTCTAGCCACCTTTTGCCCCTCTCTAAGGCTCTTGAAAGTGGGTGGCCGAAGCAGGAAGCAGAAAATTCTCACAGTATTTCTGTCTTGATCTTGTGCCTATTGTGCAAAGGTAGTTACCACTTCTGCAGTTGCCTGGGAAATTGATAACAGATTCTGATGACAATTACATGATTGACTACTTCCTTGTGAAGTTCTGGTTTGTTCTGTTCACAGACAGCCAAAATCAACTTTCCTGCTTGGGTTGATCCTATGCGGAATGAGACAGAGGAGTGTTGAGCCAATAATGTGAAAAAACGCTGAGTGAACTCAAGCTATGCACCAGGGATGACACTCAGCCCCTAATATTTATCATTGTTCTGCCTATAGAAAATTCTAAAATGGGAGTCACACTGATGTCCTATTGTGAAAAAGAATAAACTGAGCCTGGGAAGGACTCTAGCACGTCAATGGGAGGAGAGGTGGTTCCTTAACCACTCAATTATATGGAAGAGTAGCAAGAGTGGGAGCGCAGGCCTCAGCCCCCTTTAGCTCTGCAACTGGTACAAACTAAATTCCTGAATGTCTCCTGTCCTTGTGTCGTTAGTTCTTACTGATTTATCTAGTTTGTCTGCAAGTGTCACTTTCTTATTTATGATTTTAGCAGCAATAAACAATAGCACACATATCATGATGCTTCTTTAGGCTCCAGAAGAGGCCTTTATGATCTGTAGCTGAATTAGAATGCAAAGTCAATAAGAAAATCTCTATTTGTTTTGGCCCATCTATTTCATGAGAGATGGGGTGGGAATGGACAGGAAAGAAGGTGTAGCACTAGCCAGGGAAGATGTGAGGAGCAGGGAGGAATACATCAGAGCCTTACAGACATTCGTAATCAGCAGCCTTGCTGCTTGCTTCTAGGGCTCTCCTCACATCTAGCAAAGGCACAAGAAATGAGCCTTTCTGTATTTGCTGTTTGATCCAGCTTGCACACTGAACTGACTCTGAGTCACCAAACAGGTGGTCATTTGGTGACCCTGGCAAGGTGTGTCTGTGAGATTATGCTTCTGTGATTATGAAAAAGACACAGAGAACTCTGATCAGGAGTTTTACTTTGGAAGGTAGACTTTGTACCAAGAGAACAGGAACGGGGTCCAGAGGAGTGAAGGATGTGACCACTGAATACGAAACTGTGTAAACAATCTTGTCCAGGAGAGAGGACCCTGCAAGGTATAGCCAAAGATAGCTCGAAAAGATACTTGGTAGAGTCCAGAGTGCATCCAGTGGCATAATAAGGGCCTTCATCCAAACCAGCTGCACTTGTCACTCAGGGTGTGGCAGGGCGCAAAGCTGAGAGGTGGTGCACTTGGGTCAAGCCATGACGTGAAGGTCTGAAGGCGCTCAGCTGTTATGACCTAGTGATATCTAATTCTCCAGATGGTGAGCCAACGATGGAGAAGAAGATGAATCATAGCAATTAAAACCTAATGTTGGTCAGCAGATGATGTATAATCTTCAGATATACACAAAAACGACCATTTAGAAACCTGAATCATTTAAGACTTACAACCCAGAAGTTTGCCACAGACTGGTGCTGTTTGGGGAGTCTTTCTGAGGGATCAAGACTTTATTAAGGACATCTATGTATTTAACTACTTATCAATTTATATGTTAGGATTTTTGAGATAGGCATGAAATAGTATTTCAGGCTGGTCTTCAACTCACTATGTAGGCCAAGCAGGTCTCCTACCTCAGGTGATTTTCTTGATCCCAAAACTGGGCATGATGGTGCACTCCTGTAATCCCAGGACTGGGGAGGCTGAAGTAAGAGGAGCACTAGGAGTCTGAACCTATACCAAACAAACAAACAAACAAACAAATAATAAATAAATAAATGTAAATCATCCTTTGCTGTATTTGGGAAGAGTTACGATGTGTTACACTATACATTAGATAACGCCCTGGCTGTACCTCAGCTCAAGTGTTTGTGCTCTAGGCATGCCTTATGATGTCTGGCTGACTTCTATTTTACCTTTTTTTTTTGAGAACCTGGGGTTGAATTCAGGACCTTTTGCTTGCCAGGCAGGCACTTATTCTACTGAGCTATCTCTCTGGCCCCCATCTTTTATTTTTGATAGATATGCTTTAGTAATTACTATTCATTTGAGGTAGAATTTGTACTTGAAATTATATTTATGAAGGTGAGCTTCCATTTGCCTTTCATTCCCAAAGAGCAGATGCTATTTACTTCCTCATTATAAATTTTGTGCAGAGCAGAAGTGACTAAAATCAGAGAAAGGAAAGTCACTTTGTCTTGCCTCTTGTTTGACCTGTTGAGACTACTTTATAGAACTGGGCTTCTTCAGACTGCCCCTGCAGGGTGCCTGTGCCAGATGGGGACACCTGCAGCTGCCCACTCCTGTCCACAAAGTCCTCTGACGCTCAGAGCTCAGTACGGAACCTCAGGACAACCCCGCTTTCTAACTAATAAAGATTTGTGAGCAAGAGGTTAGAAAAGGTTCTTCAGAATAAAAATCCACTCAAATAAGGTATGGAAGAACATAACACAATTTAGTTTTCTGGGAGAAAAAGTACTTAAGAGTGATGTACATACTCAGGATGGTCTATAAATAATTAGTGGGCACTGGGATGACAAAACCCTTAACCCTTAACACACTACAGTTCTTCCTTCCTTGTGGTTGTTAACACTTAACTTCATTAACTTGTACACTGAAGAAAGGATATTACAGCTCTGCCTCGGATCTTAGCTCTTAATTTTAATTTAAATTTCAATGGAATGAAATATTCATGCATTTTGGCTTTCAGCATTAGTTTTGTAACGGTGGAATATTTTTCTTCTATAATACTGTAAATACTAAGATAAAAGTGCTATATCCTTTTCAGTTTTTATATCAAGGCATTTGAAGAATGAGAGAGAGGGAGAGAGACAGAGAGCAAGCAAAGACAGGAGGAAGAGAAGAAGGAAGGCAAAAATGGGTGGGGGAGACAGCAAGAGAGACAGGAAGCAGAAGTTGGTTGGGAGCAAAATCAGCGACCGACTTTCTCAGAGTGACACCCATAGATCACATGGGACGTTATGGGCACTGCCCTCTGGAAGTTCCTCCTAGAATTGTACAAGTCCCCAAGGCAACAACAATAAACATGAATGGAAAGTGTATATGTCACTAGCTACTATTACTCACATAGATTTTATGGACATAAGTTCACTGCAGATGTTTTACTCTGATAAAGTGAATTTTCAAGACATTAACACTTTGGAAATAAGAGATAAGATAATTTCCTACCCATTTATTTTCCCAACCCTTAAATTTTTTTTGGGGGGGAGGCTTCTCACTACTTGGCCTCTCCTTAAAATATTTTTGAAAATGCTCAGTGAGACATATAGCATGTTACTCTATTCAATATCTAGTTTTATCAGTTAGTGCTCCCCAAGTACAAATATGATCCTCCTATCTCAGTCTAACCAGTGCTGGGACTACAGGTGTGAGCCACCACACTGGGTTTTGGGGCCTTGCATAGCATGCCTGGAGGGTCAGGGTCAGTACAGCACGCAGTACTGGGGATCTAGACTGGATCCTAGTGCTTGCCAGGCAGATTCTTTGACTGCTGAACTATCTCCCCAGCCCAGGATGATTTACATTTTTGAGAAGTTGTTTAGATGAGAATGCTGGAATTTCAGGAGACCCAAATTTGTTTTCAGATGTTGGGAGAAAATGAACATTTCATTTATGACACTGTTGCTTAGGATAGAGTTAATGTTACTATATGTAAAAAAAGTGACCTTTCTCTTTTTTCTTTCTTTCTTTTTTCTTTTTTTTTTTCAATTCATTTTAATGAGAAAAAACGATAAAATAGCAATGAAACAGTTTCAAAACAAGTTAGTAGGACGGCTACAATAATTAATACAACACATTATCTTCATTGAAGTTATTCAGAAGACAAGATGCAGACCTGATATCGTGTCTAAACAATATTAGTACAAACTTTTATTCTTTTTTTTTTCAATTCTTTTATTGTTTAAATTTAACAATGGTTATATTACATATTTTCATCATCGGATCAGTTTAGATTAATACATATAGGTATATAAGATTGATCAAACAACTAAACATTAACCTTTCTAAATCCACATTACTTTTTTTTTTTCTTTTCCCCCTTTTTTTCTTTGAAAGTTGACATATTGCAT
>PVJA010029192.1:0-26878 GCA_004027025.1 Myocastor coypus | reverse complement strand
TAGCCCAGGCTGGTCTCGAACTCACACTGATCCTCCTGCCTCAGCCTCCCAAGTGCTGGGATTACAGGCGTGAGCCACCACGCCCGGCTCCCAATTACTCTTTTTTTTTTTTTTTTTTTTTGTCTTTTTGAGGCAGGGTCTCACTAAGCAGTTCAGGCTGGCCTTGGGCTCACTTTTGTAGCCCAGGCTGGTCTCGAACTCGCATCGATCCTCCTGCCTCAGCCTCCCGAGTGCTGGGATTACAGGCGTGCGCCACCACGCCCGGCTACCCAATTACTCTTGATCTTGCTTGCCGTGCTGGAGATGGAACCCAGAGCCACCCAAGTGCCAGGGAAGTGCTCTACCACTGAGCCACACTGCCAAGCCTCTGGTCCACGTGACAAACATCCCACACTGATGAGAGATATGAAAGGCAGAGACATAGGTGCATGGCATATAGGAGTTCTCAGTGCCATTTGCAAAGCTTTTCTGCAAGTTGAAAACTATATAATAACATTTAAAGTTTAGCAAAAAAGAAAAAGCAAAGATATAACATTGGAAGAAAGCATACAGTTCATAAAAGAACTGCAAGGGCTGGAGAGATAGCTCAGCAGCCTAAGTGCCGCTTAGGCAAGCACGGGGGCCAGGGATCTGTCCCCGGCACCACATGCCATGCCAGCCCTGCTCCAGGCACACTGAGCAGGCCACCGAGTGGTGCACACCTGTAATTCCAGCACTGAGGAGGCTGAGACAGGAGGATCACTAGGAGTTCAAGCTGTGTAGTGAGGCCCTGAACCAAATACATTAAAAAAAAAAAAAAAAAAAAAAAAAGATAACAAAGAGCTCAATGGACATGACAAAATCCTCAGTCTTAGTGGTAACCAAACAAAAGTGAAAGCCATGATGTATTTTTGCCTGTCCATTTAACAAACAGGATTTTTTTTTTCTTTTATGACACTAGGGGTTGAACACAAGGCTGGGCATGAGCTCTGTCTCTGAGCCTTACCCCAGCCCCCTAGTAGAGATTTAAGTCAGAGTTAGCAGTGTGTGGCATCTCTGTGGCCAGCTAAATGCAGAACATGTGTCCAGAAACAAGCTCTGGAGCAGGAGTCGCGCTCTTTCAGTGACTCTGCATACACGTCCTCTGTGCTGTGTTTGCTATAATGGCCAGCACACCCTCTAAAGGTAAGTGGTGAAGTGCTTGCCAATAATGTCAATTTAAATTTTTTCTTCTGTTAAGGTGACACCTTGACCAGCCAAGGAGGGACAAAAAGGATGAGCTCTGCATCTGAGCCCCTTTGGTGGCATTCTCACCCTTTTTGGAGAGAGGGCTTATCTACACTGAATGAAGGAAACACAGTGGCCCACCAAAGCCAGTGCCAAAAGAACCTCAAGGCTGAGCCGAGGCCATGCTGGAACTGCTTCTCCACAAGGTTGGACAACCCACGGCCATGCTCCCTGGCACCTTGGGCAGTCTCCTGTTCACAACAAAGGAACAGGCAGTGAGGGAGCTGTGAGTGGGATCCCTGGGGAAGGGCTGCTGCTGGAATGGGAACAGAGTGGACTCAACACAGATGGGGATGAGGAGGCATTGCCAGCAGGCAGGGTGGGCATGAGTCCCCTCCTAATCAGCCAGAGTGTGTTGGCATGTGCAGACAGGGAGGGTACGGTCCTCAGAGAGCTCTGATGATGGCCACTGGAAGAGTTCCATGGGGCAAACAAAGCCACAAAATAAAGTCATGCATAAAATCATGACCCAATAACACTTGTCCATGCTCCTTGGCCAGTGTTCAGACCTACACCAATCCTCAGACCCAAAAGCCAGTGACTAAGCACCGGCCAGGACGCCACAGGGAAAGCCCACAACCCCATAGACAGTACATGGCCCCAATTCCCCAGCCCTGCTGCCTAGGAGGACTATGGACTAAATCTACCATCCGCCAGAGACAAAGGGTTAGCCACTCAGTGTCTGACTTGGCCCTCAGGGACCCAACGTGCCACCATGGTCCCCTAGGAAAGCCTAAGTATGAGATGACCGGTACCACCCGTGCTGTGAGACTCACAGAGGGCACGCTGGCTCGTGGCTCCAGGCCCACCCAGTGGCTACTTTCTGGTTCCCACGACTGCCCTGGATCAACAGAGGAGCTGTTGTAACAAAGAGAATTGGCCAGAGCTTGGGAGCTCAGCCTCCTGTGGTAGGCAGGGGTCTGAGTCTATAAACTCAGTGGCTCATAAGCTACTGGTATGAGCCAGGCACGGTGGCACACGCCTGTAATCCCAGCACTTGGGAGGCTGAGGCAGGAGGATCGGTGTGAGCTCGAGACCAACCTGGGCTACAAAAGTGAGCTCAAGGCCAGCCTGAACTGCGTAGCGAGACCCTGTCTCAGACAAAAATAAAATAAAATAAAATAAGTTACTGGTATGTGTCACTCCCAATCCAACTCTCTCAGAGGTGTGAGTACCTTCAGAGGGGTCATGCCCTGGTTCTAAGAAGGTACCTGCTTGATGTATCCCCCCAGGTAGAAGAGGATATGCAGCTCCCTTAGGATCCTGTATGACCCCATCTCCTTCAGATCCCATCTTTTTTGCTTTTCAATATTAAGAATTAAACTCAGGATGTTGGCACTGTGCTATATCTGGAACATTATTTATTTATTCTTTTGTTTGTTTATTTATTTTTATGGCCAGCTCAGCCTGCCCTCAGGGCAGAGCTGGTGCAGCATGTGGTGCCAGGGATTGAACCACAGTCTCTGCAGCCGCCCAAGATTTCCTAAGCAGGCGCTTTAGACCACTGAGCCATCCTGCCGGGCCCCTATTTATTTATTTTGAGACAGGTTCTCACTAAATCACTAAGTTGGCCAGGTTAGGCTCAAACTTGTGATCTTCCAGCCACAGCCTCACAAAGCACCAGGATTACAGGTGTATGTCACAACACCTGGCTCTGCAGACCTGTCCTCTTAATGCCATCCCTTGGGGGAGCAGCTCTTAGCTTGAGTTTCAAATCACAGCAGCACAGTGACAGCACCACCCCCCCCAGTCAACATGACGGTCCCCAGCGCCTGTGTCTGTGTCTCCTCAAATGGGACAAAAGCAAGGTTGCTAACCAGCTGGGTTCAAGGCAGCAAGATCGTTCTGGATTCTCTGGTGGAACCCTTCCTTCACAAAGGTCCTCATCGATGACAGAAGAGAATGTGACTGGGGAACAGTTCAAGTGAGAGCTCTTAAGAAAGCCTCAGTCCGGTGACCTGGAAGCCAGAGGAGGGGTAAGAGCCATGTCGTGCGAGTGGCTGACACTGGACAGTGATCTCCCATGCAGCCTCAAAAGGAACCAGGTCCCTGATACAGAGTTAATTTCAGACAAGTGACACTCCCTTTGGACTTCTGACCTCCAGAACATAATAAATCTGGGTTATTTTAAGCCACTAACTTTATGGCACCCTGCTACAGCAGCAATAGGGACCTGACACTCCTTGTGCATCATCCAAGAGCAATGGCAGAGATCCATGCCCTCTCAGAATTCCCAGGTGCAAGCACGGCCTTCCCACCTGCCTACCCTAGGGAATGTCTCAGACTCACAAGCACAGATCAGTTCTGGGGGCCGCAGAGGCCACAGCAAGCCCAGCTCTTCTGTAGTCCCTGCTACAACCACCAACAGTGACACTGCCTCAGCCACATATCCAGCAAATGTATTTTTTCCCATCCCCATCACAGAGCAGGTCAAGAGTTGTGTGCTTGTGGAACCCGGCATGGTGCATACCAGTGTCTAGCCTGAAGGTGTGCTGACTTTCCTCCCTTCAGTGTCCTCTGTTGCCACAAGCTGGAGGGTTCCCAGACCTCCGGGGGAATATCACATGAGTTCATGGTCTCAGTGTCACCATGTCAGACCTCAGCAAGCAGTGAGCTCTTCAGAGACCTTGGAGAGACATGTATGTTCTGGGAGATAGATGATGCCCCTGTCTGGGTGGGCCAAGGACTGCATCTCAAACCTGCCCCGCTGCACAGATGGTGGTAGGCCTCTTCTGTCCCAGAGGTACTTGCGCCACACTGGGAAACTCTGATAGGCTGCCTGCCTAGAGCAAGAGTAGACTGTGTAGCAGACAGCCCAGCCCCCACCCCCAGGGATAGGCTCCTAGGACCTGACGTCTGGCAATGTCTATGCAAAGAGAGTGGTGCCATATGTTGCTGATGGCAAATTCAAGCCATCAGGTAGTCACAGGTGGACCCCTGAGAGCTCTGTGTTGTCTGGAAAGTGGCTGTGGCTCTGCTCTTGGTCCACTGTGGTGACATGGCACTGGCTGCCACATGTCACCGAGCAGGTAAGGTCATGTCAGACCCACCACATCAGGTCAGGTAGGCCTGGCAACTACCCTTCACGAGACAGACATGGCCCATTGGTATCTGGCGGTAGCTGCCCAGAAGTAAAGACAGGTTCCCTCCATGCATAGAGTTCTGGGGACAGAAAGCAAAGCCTCTGCATAGGACCAAGGGACCTGCTCCCAGCCAAGGTATGTGAGATTGGCCTTCCCTGTGGGACCCACTGGCTGTCACGCACAGCATCACCCTGAGGCTGTTGGGCCTCTTGCAAGCTGAGATAAAGCAAATATGTGACTTCACATTCTGGAAGACCACACCTGGAGCCTGCAGCCATTCTGGGTGCTGTGTCCCCTTAGGGGGAACGCATGGGTTCAGGAGGAGCATGAAAGGAACAAGAAGCAGCCCGACTTGCTGTCTCTCTGGTGTCCATATGTGGCATTTGCCTTCCAGGCCCTTAACTCAGCCTGATTCCCAGAAGCCTCACCCTGGATTCCCAACAAGAGGTCCAACAAGGGCCAGCCAGATAGCTCAGTGGATTAAAGCGCCTGCTTAGGCAGACACAGAGACTGGGTGGAGGGTGGTGGGGGATGGTGTTGGGATTTCAATCCCCGGCATGCTGTGCCAGCCTCGGTGACTGAGACTAGCCTTGGTGGCACATGCCTATAATCCCAGTACTTGGGAGGCTATAAAACAGGAGCATCACTAGGAGTCCAGTTTATGTAGTGAGACCCTATAGACTCTGTCCTAAAAACATTTATTAAAAAAAAAAAAAAGTTCCAATAAGCTGGAAGCTGCAGCTACTGACTCTACCCTTGGGATCCTTTATGCCAAAGGCCAGAAAACAAGAAGAGTTCCCATCATGCAAGGAGTGATGGCCCTGCCGGGGAAGGCCTGCAAGTACATGGGGGGCGGGTGGAACTACACCCATGTAAATCCAGGGAAGCAGGAAGGTCTTGTCTCCTGCCTAGCTGTTTGTTTTGTCTGGGATTCAAATCAGGATCTATGCACTGAATGATATTCCCAGACCTTTTCAAAAATTTTTATTGTAAGACAGATTCTCCCTAACTCACTAAGTTGTCTATGCTGAGCTTAAGTTGGCAGTCCTCCTACCTCAGCCTGGCAGCATTCTCCAATTATAGGTCTATACCACTGTGCTCAATGCCTGTGCCTAATTTTTAGGGTCAGTGAATTATTTCAGTGATCACAGCCTGAGAAGGATGTGGTAGGCAAGGAGTCAAGGCCTCCAGGGATTTGAGTATGGGTCCTCATAGGATAAGCCACCTAAGCCAGCAAAGGTACTAGCTAAGCGCAGGCACTGCAAGTGAACTGTGCAGGAGGAAGATGATGTCACCTTTGGCCTTAAGGCCAGGTACAGAGGAGGGAACCAACATTTGAATGATGAGCCTTCCCTTCACAGCTTCACCAGGAAAGGGGACTGCCGTGGGTTGAACAGTGATCTCCAAAATGTGAGCCCAAGTCCCAACCCTGGAAACCTGTGAGCATGACCTTACTGGGGAAGAAGAATTCGCAAGACACAATTAAGTTAAAGATCTCAAGATGAGATCATTCTGGATTACCCAACTTGATCCTGAATTCAGTAAGTCTCCCTTTAAGAGGAGAGTTAACAAACACAGGCAGAGCACCTGGAGCTACCCAGGGCTGGAAGAGGCAGGCTGCATCTCCCCCAGGGCCTCTACTGATGCTTTGATTTCAGACTTCCAGCTGTAGAACCAAAAGGATGCATTTCTGTTGTTTCAAATCGCCCTGGTTTGTGGTTGTTGACTAAGACAGAACTAGGAAGTGGGTCTGGGGAGAATCAGCATCCTACGTGTGTTGTTCCCTATGGGGTGAACTTGCTACTTCACATAAGTAGATGCCACAGACACTGGATTGGATGGCAGGAAATGCTGTGGGTAAGGTAGAAATTGTAGACAGTGGTGGATCCTGTGGATGGCAGTAGACAGTAGTGGACAGTGTGGGGATATTGCTCAGAGTCCCACTCCAGGACTTGGACATGGGGAGTGCCACTCAGCAATGTCTGCCCTGAAGTTGCACTCCTGCCCAGGCAACCAGCACCCCTGGACCAGGTGCTGCCAGGTCACACAGACACGGCACCACTACAGGTTCTCTGCAAGGGCTTCTCAGCTCCAGAGCATGGCACAGGTCACCTGTGATGCTCTTCCCACGGCGCTGTCTCTACCTAGGCTTACTTCCCTCCATGCCCACAGAGCCTTCTGACAGTGCACCCCAGGACGTCTAGGCCTCTGGGCCTCAGAGTCAGATCCGAACCTGTCCAAGAGTGGCCTGCTGACACACTGAGGAAAGGAGGGAGATGAAGGATTTTGTTTTGTTTTTCTTGACTGGCTAAAGCTGCCTTATGGGTGTATGTGGGGATAGAACTGCCATCCCTTGTGCCTGACTGGGATTGCCTGAGCAGATGCTTAAGCCACTGAGCTAACCCGAAAGCCCCCACAACTTGTGAAGGTTTTTTTTTTTTTTTTTTTTTTTTTTTTTTTTTTTTTTTTTTTTTTTTTTTTTTTTTGTCTGTCTTTTGTTTTGTTTTTTGCTGGCTCAGGCTACCTTAAGGGCAGGTCTCATGCTCCATGTGGAGGTGGGGATCGAACCACAGTCCCCCGCACCTGAGTGACTTTGCCAAATCAGGTACCTTAATCAACTGAGCTACCAGGCAAGCCCCAAACCAAGGGAGATGAAAGGCTGGTGCTGAGGCCACCCAGGCCACATGTGGACTACAGTCAAATCTGAGGCTCACACCCAGCGCCAAATAAATCCCAGCTGGCTCCAAGGTTGGAAAATCTAGTGAGCTCTGTAAGAACATGTAGAAGAACCGAGGGTGGTGGAAGGAGCCTGTAATCTCAACACTGCTTGAGGCTGGGCCAGAGGATCACAAATTTTAGTCTAGTCTGGGAAGTTTAGCAATTTAGTGAGACCCTGTCTCAAAAAAAAAGGAGGAATTGCTGTGGATACAGCTTAGTGTAAAAGCCTCAGGTTCAACCCCCAGCTCTGAAAAACAAACAAGCATGAAATTTTGAAATGACCTTTCTAAATTCTACTCCCAAGCCCAATGCCATAGGAGAGAATAATACATTTGATTACAGTTATTATGTTTAAATCTTCAGAGCAAAAATCCCCACAAGCAAATATAGAAAAAAAAAATGAAAAACTGAGAAAAACATTTGCAATTTATCACAAAAGAATTTTCTTTAAAGGCAGAATTACAAATCAATTTTTTAAAAATGTATTCTGCACAGGATCTCACTATGCAGCTAGATTCACAGTGATCCTCCTGTTTCCAGCCTCCCCAGTGCTGGGATTACAGATGTGTGCCACCAAGACCAGGCTCTGTGGCTGGCTCACCCTGCCCAGGGGTGGGGCTGGTGCAGCCTCTAGTGCTGAGGAGCAAGCCCTGGTCTCTACACTTGCCTAAGCAGGCACTTAGTCCTCTGAGCTATCTCACCAGCTCTATAAATCAATTCTTTAAAATCCATAACTCAATAGGAAAATGGTCAAACAAAAGCACCAGGTCTCAGATAAAAGGCATGCATATACTTCTTAGATGCATTAAAATACTGTACGCCCAACTCTACTTTTCTGTTCAAATGAAACTCAAACAGCAAAATTAATCATTTTAAAGTGAGCAACCTAGAAACCTCTAGTAAGAACTACCACATCTATTTCCAAAACATTTTCATCATCGTATTCAATAATCCTTCCCTTCCTCCTTCCCTCCCTCTTTTCCTCCCTCCTTCCCCGCTCCCACTCCCCCAGAGACCCTGGTGACCCCCAATCCATCTGTGGGTGTACTCATTCAGGGCATTTTATATAAACAGAATCATGAAATGCAGGGTTTCAAGTCTGGTTGCTTCGATGCACTGTTTTCAATGTCTCCCCCACCTGGAAGCATGTGTCCTGTCTGCCACTGAGAGACAGCCATTGCACAGGAGAATTGAAGCCTGTCTACCCGTCTGCTGCTGGCATGGGGCTCTTCCCCTCTGCAACTGTGAACAGTGCTGCTCCATGTGCTGATTTAGCCTCCCTGCTTCCATTACTTTAGGGTGAAGAGGAGTTGCAAGGCCTCTGAGCACTTCTAGGGCTCACTCTGAAGGAAATGCCAACCAGTTACCACCGAAGCTGTGGCCATCTACAAGACTTCTTTTCTCCACCTCCAGCCCTTGTAATTCCCATCTTCCTTTTTAAAACATCATGGCCATGCTAGTGGGTGTGACAGGGATCTCATCATGGCAGTGATTTGGACTTCTCCAACCACCAGTGACATTGGTATCTTTACACATCTCTTGGCCCTTTGTGTATCTTCTGCAGAGATTGGTTTTTGTTTTGTTTTTGAGACAAGATCTTGCTGTATAGTTCAGACTGCCCCTGAACTATATAGCCAAGGCTGGTCTCAAAATTGCAGCAGTCCTCCTGCCTCAGCCTCCAAGGTGCTGGGATTACAGGCATGCACCACCAAGCCTAGCTTGCAGAGAATTATTTGAGTCCTTTGTCTATCTTCCAGCTTGGTTAATTACCCTTGTGCTGTGCAATGGTAAGAGCTCCTTCTACATTCTGCGCACTGAGCCTCATAAGATACACGAATCATGCGTATCCCCTCTGGTCCCATAGGTCATGTTCTTTTAATGCATGAGAATGTTCATTCTGGTGAAGGCCAAGTTATGTCTTTTGGTTGTTGTTGCTCACACTCTCAGAGTCACCACCTCCGCTTTTAATAAGAGAAAAACAAGTGAAAACCATTCAGAAATACTATCTCTCATTTATTTATCTGGCAAAGATCAAAAATTTTGATTATGGCCAGGTGTCGTGGCACACACCTGTAATCCCAGCACTTGGGAGGCTGAGGCAGGAGGATCGTTGTGAGTTTGAGACCAGCCTGAGCTGCTCAAGGCCAGCCTGAATTACATAGTGAGACCTGTCTCAAAAAGACAAAAATAAAATAAAATAAAAGTATGGCCTGGGGGACACAGGGTGGGTTATGGCAAGGAAAGTCGTCATTACTCTTTCAGCAGCACCCTGTCTCTGTATTTTCCACACGTCGGGAATCCTTGAGAACTCCGTACACAGGGTCTGGCTGTGTCTCCTGGCATCTTTTTTTTTATTTTTTTATTTTTATTTTTTTTGAGACAGGGTCTCACTGTGCAGTTCAGGCTGGCTTTGAGCTCACTTTTGTAGCCCAGGCTGGTTTCGAACTCACAACGATCCTCCTACCTCAGCCTCCCAAGTGCTGGGATTACAGGCGTGAGCCACCACGCCCGGCTTTCTCCTGGCATCTTGTAATGAGCAGGTCCCACGCACTCCCCCAGCACCCTTTTCCAGGCCCTGCCTTCCTACCTCACTCCTGGTTGCTCCCCGAGGAGATGCCACCTTCTTGGCTGTGTCCCCTCTGAGGCCCCTGCATGCCGTGCTCTCCCATCACCACTGTAACATTCCCTAATATTATTTCTAACTTCTTTGCTTGGTAAAATGCACACAGCATAAGCTCTGCCATCTTCACCATTTTTCAGTGCGCAGTCAGCAACAGCAAATTCGTTCAGTGCCATGCAGCCAGTATCCCCGCCCAGCTCCAGCACTCGTCATCGTACAGAACAGAAGCTTGTCCCCATTAAGCACTGGATGTCCCTTCCTCCCCATTCTGTCTCCATGAGGGTTGGCTGGTTGGTTGGCTGATTTTGAAATGCTAGGAATTAAACCCAGGGCCTTGCACATACTAGGTAAGCTCTCTCCCACTAAGCAAAATCCCACCTCATCTAATACTATGCTGACAACATCCTACAAATGGAATCGTACGGTACATGTCTCTCTTATTTCATGTGGCTGAGCATGTGGCTGTCTTAACGCAGATCCATGTTGTATTATACATAAAGGTTTCCACCCCTTTTAAGGCGGAATATTTGCTAACTGCGTGCATGTCACGTTTTGCTCATCCCTTCATCCGTTCATGAACTCTTCAGTTGCTTCCACCTTCTACCCAATGTGAATAATGCCACTACGAACATGGGTGCTATAAGGATCTCTTAAGACTTTGCTTCCTTTTTTTTTTTTTCAGCACCAGGGATTGAGCTTGGGATGTTAAACATGCCAGTCAAGTGCTTATGCCACTGAGCTGTCTCCCCTACCCTCCAATTATTTCGAATATTCTTAGTCTGTTTGCACTACTACAACAAAATGCCTGAAGCTGACTAATATATAAGGGCCATAAATTTATTTCTTTCAGTTTTTGAGATGCCCAAGGTCAAGAGGCTGGTGCTGGTGTCTGGTGAGGACCCGATGTCTGCTTCCAAAATGGCACTTTGTTGTTGCACCCTCCCACGGTGGAAGGCAGAGGGCCAAGGAGCAAACTTACCCTTTCATCTGGGTGCCAGCCCTTCCAGGAGGACTGCGCCTTCCTGACTTAGCCACCTCCTGAAGACTCTAGCCTCTTCATGCTAGTACACAGGGAATCTGGTTTCAACATGAATTTTGGTGGCAAGGTCACCATCGCCTACATCCAGAGGTGGGATGGCTGGTGATTGTGTTTTGCATTGGTCTAAGGAATTACAGTACTGTTCTCCACAGTAGCTGTTCCCTTGCACCTTCCCACCAGCAGAGAACAGGTGATATAGGAGAGAGGGCATAGTGAAATGGGCAGGGGAAATGAGCAGGATCTGTCAATCACAAGATCCCAGGGCAACGCAAAGACCCCCCACCCTATGTAGAACTTCTCGTGATCTCTCATGAGATGTGGACAGCATAAAAAGGACAGACTACAGCGGAAAGCTGTTACTGGAGTGACTTTGAACAATGTTGTGAACTGTGTCTAAACACAGACTCTGTTTTTCTCTTTGGCCAAAGTTCACTCTGCAGAGCTGGTTTCTCCCATACTTGTTTTTTGTTTGTTTAGTTTTTTTTTAACTTTATTTATTTATTTATCTATTTATTTATTTATTTATTTATGTTATAGCATGCTCAGCCTGCCCTAGGGGTGGGGCTGGCACAGCATATGGTGCCAGGAATCAAACCATGATATGATAACCTAAGCTTGTCTAAGCAGGTGCTTTAGGCCATTGGGCCATCTTGCCAGCCCCTCTTCCATACCTGTTTACCCTACACCTTCCAAATAAACTTTTTGTCACTATTATTGGCTTATATCATCCAGTTCTTTTTTTTTTAATTTTTATTTTATTTATTATTATTATTATTTTATTCTTGTTTCAGAACCTTTGTTTGTTTATTCACTCATTTTTATGGCTGGCTCAGCCCGCCCGGAGGTCAGGGCTGGCGCAGCATGTGGTGCCGGGGATCAAACCGCGGTCCCTGAAGCCGCCCAAGCTTCCCCAAGCAGGCGCTTTAGACCACTGAGCCATCCTGCTGGGCCCCAGTTCTTTTTTTAAATTAATTAATTTATTTTTTCTTGTTTCAGAACTTTTTTTTTTAATTTTATTTATTTATTTTCTTATTTCAGAACCCTTGTTTGTTTATTCACTCATTTTCATGGCCAGCTCAGCCCACCCCAAGGGCAGGGCTGGCGCAGCATGTGGTGCCGGGGATCGAACCTCGGTCCCTGAAGCCGCCCAAGCTTTCCCAAGCAGGCGCTTTAGACCACTGAGCCATCCCGCCAGGCCCCTGTTTCAGAACTTTTGTTTGTTTATTTATTTATTTTTATGGCCGGCTCAGCCTGCCCTGAGGGCAGGGCTGGCGCAGCATGTGGTGCCGGGGATCAAACCGCTGTCCCTGCAGCCACCTAAGCTTTCCTAAGCAGGCACTTTAGACCACTGAGCCATCCTGTCAGGCCCTGTCCAGTTCTTTGAGGCAAGAAGAACTGAGGATATTTTTGATTGGTGAGCTATTTCTAAAGGAACTACTGAATAGTACAGGAGCTCCAAATTTTCTACATCCTCACCAGTGAATACTTATTTTCTTTCTTTCTTTCTTTTTTTTTTTTTTTTTGTTTTGTTATTTTAAGGAAGGGTCTACAGGGTCTACAGGGTGTTCAGAATGCCACTAGTAGATGGGACTCGTAGTGATCCACCCATTTGCAGCCTCTCAAGAGCTGGGATTACAGGTGTGCACCACCTTGTCCAGTCTCAATTGCCACCTCAGCGTGCCCCTGGGGTGGGGTCCACACAGCAGGCCTGGAAATTGAACCTCCAGCCCCTGCACCTGCTTGCAGGTGCTTTAATCTGCTGAGCTATTTGGCCAGCCCTTCATACTTATTTTCTGTTGGCCATAGTCGCCCTTCTCCTGGATTTGAGGTGGACCCACACTAGACTGACGGACCATAAGGAACTGAACCTCAGAGATGTGCCTGTCAAGGTTGCCAAGAGCTGCAGATTGAGGTCCCCAAGGCTTCCTCCCTGGGCGAGGGCATGGGGAGCCTGGGTATGGATAAGAATGATGAGATGACAGTGACAGTGGAGGAAAATGAGGGGAACCCATGCTTCTAGAGAATGACATGCCCTATCCTTGTGTCTCCATGATGTTGGGGAGCCTGGAACCCTGGGTAGGCTTGGGGGCCGGGAGACACTCAGCACTGAAGACTGAGGTCAACCTACCACTAACCCAGAATGAATTTTCTACTTCTGGCTGCTCTGGCTCAAAACTTCCCAGGGCCTCCCACCTCCTTCAAAATGAAACCTAAATGCTGACCCTGGCATTCAAGGCCCTTCTGAGTGGCTCTTCCTGTCTGACAGTTGCTTCTCTATGATGGAGGTCTATTCCAGGTTTATGCTGTCACAACCCTGTGACCCCATGCTTTCCCCCTCTAGACCCCACTAATCAAGAGGCAACCTCGTCCATGTCCCCACCCCACCCCCACACTGACTGCCTGAACCCCCTTCCCCAGTCCCCAGCCTCTCAATCTTCTCCTAAGTATCTGTTTGGCATCCTGCAGATGCGGCCCCAGAACCACCTCCTCCAGGGAGCCTTCCCTGACTCTATTGCAGGTTAGATGCTGCCCTGCGCTGGCCCAGTCTGACTTCATACCCGCCTCCTCAGCTAAAACGCCTGCCCAGAGTCTGCCCAGCCCCCGTGTTTGCACAAGAACAGTGGCACAGGGCTTGGGTGCGAAGGTCTATTCCAGTTCTGCCTGGACTCCTCTGAGCCCGCATCAGGGACCCTACCTCCCCAGCCCCTCATCTCCCCATCATGGTGTCCCTGCACCCTGGCGAGAACACCCACTTTTTCCTAGTGCGGGTCTTTGTTCCTGTAACAAGGGAGAGGCGCAGCTTCTGGGCAAGGCTCCCTGTTGGAGCTCCCACACACCCTTCTTAGGGAGAGAGCTACTTTAGGGATGGACTGACAGGAAACACCAGGAAGCAGTATGGCTTCCTCCTACACAGACAACACATCAAATATCCCCATGGCCCAGCAGTTCCTCTCCAGGTGTACACCCTAAAGAACTGAAAGCAGGAACTAAATACACATGTTTATGGAGGAATATTACTCAGCCACTAAAAAGAATGGTATTCTGATACATGCTACCTCATCAATGAGACCCTAAGGGGATGCTCAAGGAGAGAAGCAAGATACATAGGGCATGGAGCTGTGATCCCCTGACATGGACTGCTCGGGATATGCAAGTCTGCATATCCAAGTACGTGTACCAGTCTACAAACAAAAGCCCTTGAGGTTGGCAGGAGCCAGGGGAAGCTGGGACAGGAGGAGTGATTACTTGAAGGGTGCGTGGTTTCTACTTGCCTCAGGCTGTAAAAATGTTCTGGAAATAGATGGAGGTGGTGGCCAGGCACCACTGTGAATGTGCTAAACACTAGTAGAAGGATGACAGTGCTGGAAGTGGTGCTGGGGGCGGCGGTGGCACCAATACACTAGCAGCAGTACTGGAGGTGTTAGAGATGGGCACAAACAAACCCTCGCTCCCTTCACGCAGGGTAGGTAGGGAGCAGGGAGGGGCACCGGGACACAGCAGAGCCCCACACAGGGCAGGGCAGAGTGCAGCATTCAGGAGCCCTTCTCTCTGACAACCTATCCTTGGCAGGGTCTCTGGAGAGACAAGATTGACCGGACATGCAGCAAAAGGCAGCGTGTCAGTCACATGTCCCCTGCTGGGGCAGAAGACCTGTCATGCACAACAGGTTCATGGCTGCGGGGGCTTCAGGGCATGGTCAGGTGACTCATGACAGAAATGTTACAGGGCAAAGATGTCATGGCACCAGGAAGCAGAGAGACGGAGAAAGCAAAGCTAGAGGAAGGGGCTGGGGATAAGGTTGGTCCTCCCAGGGCACAGTGCAGTGACCTGCCCCTCCAGCAGGGCCTGTCCCCTGATAGCTACTCCAGCTACAAACTCATCAGAGCTCCAGTCCATCTCTGATGCGGGCACCCTCAACTCACGGGGGTTTTTACATTGAGAACATAGCAGGTGGGAAAGGACTTAGGCGGTACAATGACTTGCTTAGGGATTCTGGAGGCACAGGGGTTGTGTGCTGGGACATCTTCAAGAAACTGGGAAGCCACCATCAAGGTTCAGTCCAAGTCCCAAGGCCGAAGAATTAGGGATGTTGACTGTGTGACTCTCCTTCAAGGCCAAAAGCTAGGGAGTAGGAGCTAGGGAGATAGCTCTGTGGCACAAGTGCCTGCCTGGCAAGTGCAAGGTCACGCAAAAAAAAAAAAAAAAAAAAAAAAAAAAGGGCTAGGGAGTCTGTAGTGATGGTTCCAGTATGTGGGAGCCAGAGAGCCTGAATTCTGGTGTTCAGGAGCAGCAGCAGGAGCAGAAGGACTTGCCTGTTCTGGATGAGAGCAAGGACTCACTCTCCTCTACTTTTGTGTCCCTTCTGGGCCTCAGCCTTCCAGGCAGTGCCCACCCACATGCTAATCTCCTCTGGAAACACCCAGCCAGACAACCATTCTTATCAGGCACCAGCCAGTGGAGCCTCCCTTTCAGCAGAAGGCAGATGGCTCTGCACTGACTACGGCATGGAGAGTAATTGATGGGACAATAGAGAAGCAGCAATGTCCACTGGCTATCTGCGTGAGCCCTAATCCAGGCTAGCAGATGCCATTGTGGGGGCCTTGTCTGTTGTCTCTAAGTCAGAAGAAACCAAACATGTGCCAGAAGCAGGCTATGCGCACAAAGGAGAGGACATTGTGAGGCCCAAGGAGGAAGCCAAAAGTGGAATCCTGCAGCTCAGCTGTGTGCTAAATTGTCATGGACAGTGTCCTAATAATACGGCCATTATTGATCTTTAATTTTTAGTAACAAGCTATAAAGGAAGCATAGACTATCATTGATTGCAACACAGGCAGCAACCCCAGGCTTGATAGTCAGTGCAGACACAGAGCTGTGGGGCTGTTGTACAGAGGTGGAGAGAGGGACAGTCCAAAAGGCAGGGCAGGGACCACAACAGCTTGCCTTCCCAGAGAGGAGTCAGCTGGGAGATGCTACCATGGGCCTTCCCTAGCTCCAGAGATACAGCTCCACGGGTGGGCAAGCATCAAGGAGCTGTGGTGTTGGGGCCACCTCTACCGGACCTAGGTTTGATCTTCAGCCTTTACGTCAGGAACCCAACCAAATCTCCTCCATGTGGATTACAAGATAAGATGGGAGTGGTGATCTCAACCTGGCCCACACATTAGATAGTGTGTTTTGGCTGTCAGCTTCTCCCTCCAGCCAAAGCACTCTCCCTACTCCAGTGCACACACTTGTCCAGCTAGCAGAGGATGACCTTTGTGCTTGACTGTCAAGTGCTCCACAGGGCCAGAACAGGATGCCCAACATTTTCCACCCCTGCACACCCAGTCCTTTCCACCTTAACTGTTGACTCTCCATTATTCCTGTTGCTCCAGAACATGCAAGTCACAGCAGCCTTAGTTGCCTCTTTCCTTCAGTCCCCCCTGGAATCTGCCAACATTCCTATTGCCTCTAACTTCAGGATTGGCCAAGCATCCAGAACCTGACCATGGAGTCTACCTGCACTCATGATCCAGCTAGAGAACTCAAACAGAGACACTGCAGGAAAAGAAAACTACCAACCCAGTGGCCCTCACAAGGACAGCTGTAAAAAGTCTAAGTTTTAACAAATCCAATCCAATGATATCTTAAAAGTGTAGCATATCTGGAGGAAGAGCCATTTTAACAAATAAGGCATGTACTTATATATCTACATGCATGAAGAGACTTTAAACCATGTGAAGCACCATGTAAAAAATTAATTAAAAATGAATCATTGATTCGACCACATGCAAAGCCTCAAACCATGAAACTTCTAGAAGAAAATATATGAAAATTATTGTGGTTTCAAATTAAGCAAGAATGTCTTAGCTACACCATAACTGTCATTCAGAGAAGGACAAAGAAGAGGAGGAAGAAGGTGAAGGAGGAAGAGTAGAGGAAGAAGAAAATGAAGCAGAAAGACAACTGATGGACAGATATATTAAAATTCTAATATATGCTTGCCTATGGGTCGGGGGAGCAGGGAAGTGGCTGACAAATGTGGGGCTTCTCTTAGGGCTGACAAAAATGTTCAAAAACCAAGCATAATTGTTTCCATGTATTTGCAAATATACTAAAAAATTTTGAGTTTCATACTGAAATGGCTGAATTGTGTGGAACATGAATTATATAGCACTAGAGGTATTACAATTTTTAAAAGAAAAAGTTGGGGCCCAGCAGGATGGCTCAGTGGTCTAAAGCACCTGCTTAGGAAAGCTTGGGCAGCTGCAGGGACCATGGTTCGATCCCTGGCACCACATGCTGTGCCAGCCCTGCCCTCAGGGCAGGCTGAGCAGGCCATAAAAATAAACAAACAAACAAAAGTTCTGAAACAATAAAATAAAATAATTCTTAAAAAAATAACTAAAAGAAAAGAAAAAGTTAATTTAGCTGGGCACGATGAGGCATGCTTGTAATTCCAGCTATTTGGGAGGCCAAGGCAGGAGAACCCCAAGTAAAGGCCATCCTGGGCAATACAGTGACACTTTGTTTCAAAAATGAAATAAAGGGCCCGGCAGGATGGCTCAGTGGTCTAAAGCCCTGCTTGGAAAAGCTTGGGTGGCTTCAGGGACTGCGGTTCAATCCCCGGCTCCACATGCTGTTCCAGCCCTGCCTTCCGGGGCGGGCTGAGCCAGCCATAAAAATGAGTGAATAAACAAACAAAGGTTGTGAAACAAGAAAAAAAAAAAAAATGAAATAAAACTTCTTATTCTTCTGTTTGTTGAGAAAAGGTCTAACCATGGAGCCCAGATTGCCCTTGAACTCTCAGCGATCCTCCTATCTTAACCTCTGGTAGTGCTAGGATTAAACTAGGCATGGTAATACAGACCTGTAATCCTGGCATTCTGAAGACTGAGGTAGGAATATCACCATGAGTTCAAGGCCAGCCAGAGCTACACAGCAAAACTCTTGTTTTGTTTTTTTTGTTCTGTTCTGTTCTGTTCTGTTCTGTTTTGGTTTGGTTTGTTTTGTTTAATGGATTTGATTGTTGCGGGGTCTCACTACACAGCTCAGACTTGTGGTGATTCTCCTGCTTTCAGTCTCCCCAGTGCTGGGATTACAGGGGTGTGCCATCATGCCTAGACTCCGGCTGGCTCAGCCCACCTGGGGAATGGGACTGGTGCAGCATATGGTGCCAGGGACTGAACTGCAGTCCCTCCCCTTGCCTAAGCAGGCACTTCAACTTGCTTAGCTATCTTGCCAGTTCCATGAAGCCCTCTTTTAACAGACAAAAAGAGGGGCACATTGGACACCATGGCACGTGCCTGTAATCTCAGCACTAGGCCAAGGCAGGTATTGCCTCCAGTTAGAGGCCAGTCTGGGCTATAAGCAAGATATAGTCTAAAAAAGAAAAGTGGGCTTGGGAAGCCCCAAGACCGTAACTCAGTGGTAGAGTGCTTACCTAGCATGCCCTCACCTTGGGTTCAGTCCCTGGTATTGTTACCAAGCTTCAGGGTACTGGAGTCTCCTTGTAGAGGTGATTTCTAGGTTCTTTCTGCCTGGAACAAAGCATTAATTGAAACAAGCATAAACAGTGACATTTTACATTCACTTATTTTTTATGTATTTGGTGCAGGGTCTCACTCTAGCTCAGACTCCTAGTAATCCTCCTATTTTCAGCCTCCCCAGCATCAGGATTACAGGGGTGCTCAAGCACACCCAGTCTTGGTAGCCCGCATGTGGGGTTGGTGATCAAACCCCGGCCCCTAAGCTATCTCGCTGGCCCTCGTTTTACTTTTTTTTTTTTTTTTTTTGTATTTTAGGGAAGGGTCTACAGGCTGTTCAGAGTCTCACTGCTAGATCTGACTGGTAGTGATCTGCCTGTTTACAGCTTCCCAAGAGCTAGGATTATAGGTGAGTGCCACCACACCCAGTCTCAGTTGCCTTCTCATCTTGCCCCAGGGGCGAGGCTGGCACAGCAGGCCTGGGGAGTGAACCCCTGGCCCCTGCTCGGGCTTGCAGGCACTTTAATTCTCTGAGCTATTTGGGTGGGGAGGCTGGGGAGATAGCTCCATGGCACAAGTGCCTGCCTGGCAAGTGCAAGGTTGTGAGTTTGAACCCCAGTCCCGCAAAAAAAAAAAAAAAAGGGGGGGGGGGGGACCCACAGGCCCTGCACAGTGAGTTTGACCTGAGTAAAAAGTAAGAATAAAGTGAGAAAAATCATTTAAAACACCCTATACAGTGTGGGATGGACTGTCACGAAAACTTGAGAACTGCTACCTCTTTTTTTGTATTTCCAGGCCTGCATCAGGTCCAGGTCATCCTACAAAGTCCTGCTTGAGTTATTGCGAGAAGTTCTCAGGGGTGGGATTTGATAGGTTTTCCACGGTGTCGCAGAAGAGAAACAGGCAGAAGGAAAAAGGGAAAGGGGCTTTATTTTCTTGGAGGACACGGGGAGAATTTAGGGAAGATAAGGAATTCTCTGAATTGGAACAAAGGGAGACTGAGGCTTTTATGGCCTTGTGCCAGGGGTGGGGCTTGAGGAGGGTGTTTAGATTTACCTGAGGAGCTGATTGGGGCCTTCCCTGAGGTGTCGGGACAGTTGAAAGGAAATTGCACCCTCGGCTGAGTTGGACAAGGGGAAGTGGTCTCTAGGAAAATAAGCTGTTGTTTTACGGGATTCAGCCACATTAGGTGACCACCATAATGATTCAGCAATTCATACTAGGGCCAGAACCTATCAGGATTGAGGACTGTTAACCTGATGTGTGCCGGGATTGGTAGGGTCACAGCTACTTTCTCAACTAGCCCTAGCCACACCCTCCCTTACAGCCTCAGGACCACAGTTAACTACGGAACTTTTCATCTTTAAAGACACCCTTAGGCTGGGGATGTGACTCAGTGCTAGAGCACTTGTCTAGCCTGCACAAGGCCCTGGATTCAATCCCCAACACCACAAAAAGAATAAAGAAAGAAAATATATATATATATACACTATGAAGAGCTTGGAGACACACAAACCAGGAGAAAATCTTTACAAATCATGTAACCACTGAAGCAGGCATACAAAGAATAACCAAAAGAACTCTCAAAACCCAATAAACTCCTCACCACCCGCAAATTTAGACATAGGCTTTGAACAGCCTTCATCAAAGAGGACAGATACGGCAAACAGCACATGAAAAGACGTGAAATGTCAGCAGTCTTTGGGGAAATGCAAATGAAAGCCACAACCCCACATGACTGTGTACCTACTCTAATGCCTAAAATAGAAAGATGGGGGATGGGGGTGGGGGTGAGGGTGAGCATCTAGAACTCTCACAGGCTGCCAGTCAGATGGAAGATGGCACACTGCTTTGGAAAAGCTTGGCAGTTTGTTTAAAAGTCAAAGACAGCCCCATGGTATAGTGCAGCCATTCCATTCCTAGGCAGTGAAATGGAGGCTAAAGTCCTAGGAGGACTTCACAGTATTCTCAGAGCTTTCTTTGTAACAGCCCGCAACTAAAAGCACCCCTCAGCAGGTGATGTGTAAACACCTGCTGTTGCTACCTGTGCTATTACCATACAATGGCATGCTGTCTCCACTACTCCACAACACAAAGAAACAACATTCACACAGGCAACTGCATGAATGAATCACTGCAAAATTCTCAACATAATGTTGCTGAGGAAAAGAAGCAGACAAAAAAAAAAGAAAAAAAAGGCACAGGATTATATTTACCATTCACACTTGTTTATGGTGACAGAAGGGGTGCAACAGTGACCTCCCGACAGGGATGGAAATGAGCATGCAGGGTTGAGCTGAGGAGTGGAGGCTCTCTTGGGAGTGGCAGAAGCTCAGTATCTGATCAGGGTACTGGTTTGACAGGCATAGTATGCATCAAAACTTATCAAATTAGACCATATGAGTATGTGAGTTTTAGAGCTCAACTGTACAACAATAGAGTTGTATTGAAAGACAGAGAGAGTGTGAGACAAAGTGATAGAGAAGGAAGGCAGGAAGGAAGGAAGGAAGGAAGGAAGGAAGGAAGGAAGGAAGGAAGGAAGGAAGGAAGGAAGAAAGGAAGGAAAATCCAAGCTGAGTGTGACCCCACATTCCTGTATCTCAGCATTATGGGACAAATTCAAGTCCAACCTGAGTAATTTAGCAGCTCAGCAAAACTCTGTCTCAGTTTTATTTTTAACTGAGTGCACAGGATTTAGATTTAACCCAAAGTACCCTCCCCACAAAGGAATGTCCTCGTTTTACCAAGGAAAATAGCACAAAGATAAATAAGGACAGGTCCATCCTCCTCTAGCTGGGCAGGGCCAGCAGTCAGCTTGAGCCACTGACATCAGGGCCTCAGTGCAGGACACTGAGGTCTGCTGCTGAGAATTGTTAGTGCTCAGGTTTATAAAAACTCAACATTGGGTCAGGAAGATACCTCAGCAAACTAAGTACCTGCTTTGGCAAACTCAGGGACCAGGGGCTGGGGAGATGGCTCTGTGGCACAAGTGCCTGCCTGGCAAGTGCAAGGTTGTGAGTTTGAACCCCAGTCCCACAAAACAAAACAAACAAACAAAAAATCCAAAATGTTCTACAAACTCAGGGACCAGGATTCAGATACCTGGTCCCGCAGGCCATATTGGCCCTGCTGGCAGGGTGCATTGAGCCGGTGAAGGAGTCCAGGTATGGTGGCGCACACCTGTAATCCCATCACTGGGGAGGATGAAAACAGGAGGATCACTATGAGTCTGAGCTGCATAGTGAGATCCTGTACTAAATACATAAAAGAGGTCCCGGCAGGATGGTTTAGTGGTCTAAAGCGCCTGCTTAGGAAAGCTTGGGCTCTGCAGGGACCTCGGTTTGATCCCCAGCACCACATGCTGCACCAGCCCTGCCCTCAGGGCAGGCTGAGCCAGCCATAAAAATAAAAATAAAAAAAAATAAACAAACAAACAAAAGCTCTGAAACAAGAAAAAAATAAAAATAAAATTAAAAAATAAATACATAAAAGAAAAAAATCTCAGCATTGTCTCTTACACAATTTTTTTATTTACAAAATATTTGGACCTTTCCCTTTCCGCATCAATGCACATGGATTTTATCCACTCTCTTCTGATGCAATGTACCATGATTTATAAATCATTCTACTGTTGTGTATTTTGATTGCTTCCCATTACTTTTTTTATTTATTTATTTTGTTTCTCTCTGGTCTTGCCCACCAATCTCTTACATCTGTTTTCATCTACTGTTGTTTTTAGTTCTACAGGAAAGATCCCTAAAAGTGGGACCAGTGGACCAGAGCTTATATGTATTGCATCCTTCTTAATAATTTTTTTGTTTTTGTTTTCTGTCTTTTTGTGTCAGGTTTTCCCTATGCCATTCAGGGAGCCTTGAACTCATTTTGTAGCCCAGGCCAACCTTGAACTCACAGTGATCTTCCTGCCTCAGCCTCTTCAATGCTGGGATTGGAGGTATGCACCACTGCATCCAGCTAGATATTACTTTTAGTAGATTATTTTCCTAGAGAAAGGTACCGAATCCCATTTTGATCAAACACTAGGAAGTGTTTATTGCTCCACATTTTGCTGCCTTGGCATTTGGATTAAATTCTAGCAGCCTAAAGGGTGAACAGTGTATCATTTCTTGTCTTCATCTTCATTTTTTTAGCAGAGAGGCTGAATGTTGTTTTCTGTTTTCCCCCTAGGAACAAGGTGGTCATTCCTTGTATCTAAATCTTGGTGATGTTATATTTCATGATGGTTACGTACATTTTAATAGTAGTAGGCTGAACTGGGGGTGGGGAATATAAAGTTTAGCCACACAGTGCCTGCCCGGTAAGCACAAGGTCCTGAGTTTGACCCTTGGTACCACCCCCCAAAAAGTAACAGACTAAACCTCCTTTTCTATAAATTATTTACCATCAGCTGCCTATTTTTATATTGAGTTGTAGATCTTTTTCTCATGAAATTTATTAGGTGTTTTTCTTTCTGTTTTGGTAGTACTGCTGGGGACAGGACCTACAGTTTTATAAGCATTAAGAAGGTACTCTTGGGCTGGGGAGATAGCTCAGTAGAATAAGTGCTTGCCTGGCAAGCTCACGGTCCTAAATTCAATCCCAGGTACTGTGGAAAAAAAAAGGTACTCTTACACTTACCTATATCTCCAGCCCATTGAGCTCTTTGTATATTGAGGAAATTAGCTTTTTTTTTTTGCAGAACCAGGGGTTGAACTCAGGACCTTGCACTCCCCAGGCAGGTACTTGTGCCCCTGAGCTATCTCCCTGGCCCATATATTGAGGAAATGAAATACAATTTACATGGATCACCACATGCACACACATGCATGTGCATTGCACATGTATGTACACATGCATGCAGCACAGCTGTTTACACACATATGCATGTCAAATCACACACATATACACATAAATGGGTACACATATGAATGTGCATTGCCAGAGACCTTCCATCAGGAAGACCCAGGGGTAAGGGGTTATGTGTGGAGTAGAGAGAACAGATGGGGGGAGGGGTTCTGAGGTGGCCAGGACCACAGCACAGAACTGGAAAGGGATTTAGGGGACCTGCTGTGACACCCTCTCTGCCTCCCAGCCCTCATGCAGTAAGACCCTGGGCCCTGTACTTTGGCTTCCACTTGTCTCCCCTCATCACCACAGAGCAGAGACTGCACCTTGGGGTGACAGACGGGGCTAAGACCTACCCACCCCACCCCCACCCCAGCGTCACTCCAGGAACCTTGGCACAGGCCTCTTCCCTGCCTGCTGTCTCTTAGGGGTGCTTTGGATGAGCAGCTTTTGACATGTTGAGGGGGGAACTGCTCCCCCCACTCGCTTATGAGATTCCGCTCTTAAGACTTTAATTGCAGAAGGCTCTGGGGTTGCCGAGTGCTTGTCTTAGCCTGGCAGGTGCAAGTGATGTCAGCTCACAGAGCCTGGCAGGGCTGCGCCAGGAGGGGTCTGCGAGGGTACCAAGGAGGGGAGTACAATGTGCCAGGATTCGCTGTCGTTTAACCCCTCGTGTCCTCAGACCTCCACTGCTCAGCGCCTCGCAGTGCCCTGTGTTCATCACTGTCAGGGTGTCAGCAGTCAGGAGGTCTTCAGTGTACCCTCCCTGGCTGCCTTGTACACAGCCTCCAGTTGCTCAAAGGACAAATCCCCACCCATGAGCTAACAATGATCAGGTCCATCTGGACCCTGCCTCCAAGCTCCGGTTCTGTACCAGGTACTGGAGAGAGTGCTGGTACCAGCGCAGGGGAGCTTTCTGCATTCATTTCTCCACCTGTCCGCATCTTCACCTCTCACCGCACCATGTCCTCCCCACTGCTTTCCAAGCCTAGGCCCACACTGCACATCCAACATTTAACCCCAGGGATGCAGGGTTGGCCTCCCAGCAAGAGGGAGTTCCAGAGGGGCACCCAGGCCCAGGGTCTCCTGAACCCCAATCTAGCAAAGGAAAGCAAGGTAGATGGGCATGTCCCTCCCTTGGATTAGTTAGGTGTGTCCCTCCCTTGGATTAAATGCAAGTCCTACTCCCAGTGCTGGCCAGCAGGCGACACAGCAAGGCATCTATAGTGAGTTTCCTGGAGCCACGTCTCACCTCCCACAAGACTTCCCTCTCCCACAGAGACAGAGATCCACAAGCCAGTGATGCCCTTCAGCCTCCAGTTTGGTTTCTCCTGGGCACACTCTGACATCTCCTCAAGCAACAGGAACTAGTAGGAGCCTCAGTGGTACCAGATGAGCCCAAACTAGCAACAAATATTTCTTCAGGTTAAACTGTCATGGGACCCACAACCCACAGGACAGTCCAGAATCCACATGCTCAACCTAAGCTGAGTGACTGCCAGCTGAGGTGAAAGATTTAAGGAGGACCGGTCTCCTGGGTACAGTAGAGACCACCCTACAAGAAGCAAGAAAGCCACAACTTGAATGAGGCAGACACCCAGTTCCTGCCAACACAGAGATGAAACGGAGGTGGGAAAGACCCGGCATGGACTTCAGAGCAGCATGCACATGCTTCGGCAAGCAAACTGCAAATCCTTCAGAAACAAATGACAGAAGAACAACAATCTCCGCCAACCAATAGTTGTAAAAATTATAAAACAGGAAGACTTGATAACAGAAATGAATAAGCAGAGCAGAATAATGGTCATGACAGGTACCAGGACGGTTGAAGTGGGGAACAGAAAGAGAATTTGCCCTAGCCAAGCAGACCACAGACACCTATGCAGCAGTGAAAAGGGCCAACATGCCTGTCACTGGAGTTACAGAGTTAGGGTGGCAAGTGTGCGTTGAAAAGAGCAATTGAAGGATCTGGGAGATAGCTCAGCAGCATAAGCGCCTGCCTGGCAAGTACAAGGTCCTGAGTTCAACTCCTGGTACCAAATAGAAGAGTAGTTGAAGACACACAGCCACACACCACTTCCTAGGGGGACTGCATCCTGCAGAAACTGTGGTGTACACTTATAGGGTCCCACAGGGCATAGATCAACCAAGCACGTGGCTCTTCCATGCAATTGAGAGACTCAATAGACATGATACTACTGGGTTCCTATCAGGCTCAGGTGATAGGCTGTTTTCTTTTTTTGCGATAGAGTCTCATCATGTAGTTCCAGCTGGTCTCAAACTCACTACGTAGTCCCAGATGACCTAGAACTTATAGCAGTTCCCCTGATTCTGCCTCCCAAGGGCTGAGATTACAGGCATGCACCACCACACCTGGAGGCAAGCTGTCCTATGGTGAGCATTTTCACCTAAATCCTAAAAAGGTATAAACTCTAAAACAACAGCTGATAGCGTCATCTAGTCAGTACACAGCCCAGGAGCATAGCCATTTGTCATCACCATCCAGTATTAGGAACTAAACCTATACTTTTATATGAATGGTGACACCAGCGTCATCACAAACAGGCGCATAGTGCGTGCCTTGCCGCTTAGTGACACATGTGCTACTAGGGAAAGGGAGGCTCTAGCTGCGTTGTGATCTTATGGAATCTCCAGTGTTGTGTGGCACATGAGAGGAATGAATGGCTGAAAACTCACCTAATTAGCCAAAAGACATAAATCTACAGATTCAAGTGAAACAGATCCCTCATGGGATAAACCCCAAGGCATCTGTGCCAAGACACCTCACAAGGAGGCCTCTGAACACTGAGGGGGAAAAGAAGTCTTTAAGGCAGTCAGAAGGGAATGTCACACTCCCTGTTGAAGAATGCCACCTCCGTGACACCACAGGGAGGCGGAAAGAGGGAGGTGTTCAAGGATTGAAAGAAAAGAATTGTTACCTGTGAATCATAGCTGGTAAAAGCACTCAAGAATGTGGAGGAAATAAAGACATCCTCAGATGTTAAGGCAGCCTAACAACGTCTCAGTGAAAAATTACAGGTTCTCTAAAAATGAAAAATAGAAACTCTTGTTTTTTTCTAAAAGAATTTCATTTTAAAAAGAAAAGCTTAGGGGCTGGGGAGATAGCTCCGAGGCACAAGTGCCTGCTGGGCAAGTGCAAGGTCGTGAGTTCGAACCCCGGTCCCAAAAAAATATATATAAAAATAAAAATAAAAAAGAAAAGCTTTTCATACAGGCCAATCTGCCTTTGAAGATCAGCCAAAGGAAGTTCGTCAAACAGGAAGAAAATGATGTTTTAAAGGCAACCTTGGGGGATGTAGCTCAGTGGCACAGTGCCTGCCTGGCGAGCACTAGGGCCTGAGTTCGATTTCCGGTAAAAAAAAAAAAAAAGGGGTGGTGAATGCTATGGCGGTCCAGCTCCTCAGGAGGCTGAAGCAGGAAGACTGCAGGAGCTCAGGAGTTCAAGGCCAGTCTGAGCAGCACAGCAAGAGCCTTATCTGTTCACAATAATAATCTCAAGTAAAAACTGAAAATGGGAGTGGTCCAAGCAGGTAAAAGGTGGTAACTCTTCCAAACTCCCTCCTCCTGAGACAGAGGCAGGAGGATCTAAAGTTTGAGGCCAGCCTGACTTCAGTAACTCAGTAAAACCCTATCTCAATATTAACATAAATAAATAAATAGTCGGGTGTAGTGGTGCACGCCTATAATCCCAGCACTTGGGAGGCTGAGGCAGGAGGATCAATGTGAGTTTGAGACCAGCCTAGGCCACAAAAGTGAGCTCAAAGCCGGGCGTGGTGGCTCACGCCTGTAATCCCAGCACTTGGGAGGCTGAGGCAGGAGGATC
>PVJA010029191.1:0-26873 GCA_004027025.1 Myocastor coypus | reverse complement strand
CCTTCTCCTTCTTCTTTCTTTCTTTTTTTTTCTTGTGCAGAACTAGGGTTCACACTCAAGACCTGCTGTTGCCCAGCAGGCACTTGTGCCATGGAGCTATCTCCTCAGCCCCCAAAGAAGTATAATTCTTATAGCAAGTAAAGTCTAATAAGAATTAAAATGAAACCAATAGCACTATACATATGGTGATCCAGTCCCATTAATTACTTGCATGCAAAAAGGGAGATTATTTTCCCAAAATTTTTTCCTAAATTTATTTTTATATCAAATCAAACAACCAATTTTTGCCACAAAAGACAAGTAAGTCCATTAAGCAAAGATGAAAAAAGCAAACAATTATTCAAAACAAGTTACCTCTCAGCCTGGCACTTCCTCCCACAGACTGCGGTTCTAGACTTCCAACATTTGAATACTGCACCCAGGTGTAGTCAGATTCTCTGTGATAGCACCAAGCTCTAGTCTGCCCCAAGAAGCAACTTAGCTCAGTGGTTTTTCAATGACCTGAGAACTAACACCTGTAATTTATATAGGAGGATTCCTGATAACTTCTCTCAGAAGTAGTACATTAAATAAATAAATAAAGAGATACAGGGACTTGGTTGGAGGAGACAGCAACACATACAGTCTTGTCTCCCTTGCTAACTAATCATTACAAATATTGTCTTTCCTGAAAAAACCCTGCTTTCAAAGCAGATCCGTACTAACAGTTTACACTTGCAAAACTTCAAAGGCAATTACAAAGTTCATCTGAGTGACTTTTTCCTGCCTTTCATTAGTTCTTAGCATGCCAATTTTACTTTACTATATGACTCATCACACTGGGAATTAAAAGATAACCTGAAGGTTAAGTATATGATTGACACATTGACATTTTCACAGTGTACTACGGATCATTGTTTTGAATTTTAAATACTTTTAAATATGAAGAGTCGAGCTGGGCATGGTGGCTCACGCCTGTAATCTCAGCACTTGGGAGGCTGAGGCAGGAGGACTGGTGCGAATTCAAGACCAGCCTGGGCGACAAAGTGAGCTCAAGGCCAGCCTGAACTGCACAGCAAGACCCTGTCTCAAAAAGACAAAAAAAAAAAAAAAATGAAGAGTCAAAAGTAGACAAGAAGCCGGGCGTGGTGGCTCACCCTTGTAATACCAGTACTCTGGAGGCTGAGACAGGAGGATCGATGCGAGTTCGAGACCAGCATGGGCTACAAAAGTGAGCTCAAGGCCAGCCTGAACTGCATGGTGAGACTCTGTCTCAAAAAGAACAAAAAATAAATAAATAAATAAATAAACAAGAATCCCTAGAATCCTGATTCAACTATAGGCTCTCCCTCCTACAGTCAACTCTGCGACTTTGAGGAATTTCTGTAGCCTTTTAGAAACTCAGTTTGAAGGCTACAGAAATTTGACTGCCTGGCAAGTACAAGGTCCTGAGTTAGATCCCCAGTACCACAAAAACAAAAACAAAAAAAGAACTCAGTTTGAAAAACATTTACTATAGGGGCTGGGTATGTAGTTTGTGTTTAGTAGGGAGAAGACCCTGAGTTCAATCCCCAACTTCACATGCACAAAATATTACTCAATAAGACCTCAGAAGTCATTCATTCTGGAACAAATAAAAATTGACACTGCATTTTCATGAGTAATGGTCAGTTTTTCATATGTAAAGTGAGCTAATAGAACAAGATTATGCCTATCTTGTTTCTGGGATTTTTCAAAATCATTGATATAACTAAAATTCAGTAAATGCTGAGTACTATACATTTCTTTTGCCACTGACAGTTTAGCAAATCTTTCTTTACATATCCAAATGACATTTCATTTCAGCCCAAATAAAAGAGGCTCAGGCCAGCACCAAACTGTTCATCATCCTTCCAGTCTGCACAGAGATTTTTTTCTTTTCTTGGTTTAATCTCCATGCAAGGGACCAGAACTATACAAGGCCATAGGAATCCAGAATACTTTTTAATTCTTTTCTAGGACAGATAGCATGTTTCCGGTAATTTAAAATGAGAATAGAGCCGGGCGTGGTGGCGCATGCCTGTAATCCCAGCACTTGGGAGGCTGAGGCAGAAGGATCAGTGTGAGTTCCAGGCCAGCCTGGGCTACAAAACTGAGCTCAAGGCCAGCCTGAAAGGCACAGGCAGACCCTGTGTCAAAAAGACAAAAGAAAAAAGAAAAAAGAGGGAATAGATTGAGATTGGACCCATTTTCCATACCACCTCATATTCCAATAGCTAAAAGTAATATATTCTTTGCTTTGGAACACAGGCTCAGAGTTGGTAACCTCTTAGAAGTGTTACATTAAATAAATAAATAAATAAATAAATAAGAAATACGGGGAGTGTGTTTGATGAGAGCAATACATACAGCCTTGTCTCAGTAACCACGCTTTCCCCTAGAGTGCATTTGTATTTGTACTCATTACCATAGCAGGCACTTCTCTGTAAATTGACATTAGGAAGGTGAGAAGCTGGAAACTGTCTAGGGAGCTTGTTCTGTGTTTTGCAGACATCTGCTGGTTTGGTTCAACTTGAGGAATTTTATCACCAGAATTTGCTGGCTCAGTTGTAAGGAAAAGGAGAGCTGGACTCAGAATAATCTTTCCTTTTCCTAAGAATTGTCTTCTATTCAAAAAAAAAAAAAAAAAAAAAAACAAGACAAGGAAGGCCAGCCAAACAGCTCAGCAGGTTAAAGAACCTGCACTGAGGCTCAGGGATGCGGGGTAGGGGTGTGGGTCAATGCCCAGGCCTGCCAGGCCACCCCACTGAGACAGCAACTGAGAGTGGGCGGGGTGGGGCGAACCTGTAATCCCAGCTCTTGGCAGGTTGTAAGCAGGGGCACCATTAATGAGTCCCATCTAGTAGTGAGACCGTGAATAGCCTGTAGACCCTTCCCTAAAATACAAATAAATAAAGTAAATTAATTTTTTTTAAATGACAAAATACTCCAGGCAAGTTCCTTTAAACTTCTTGTTTTCCCCCAAGTCTTCTGGCACCTGCAAATGCTTACCATATGCTCTTTCAGTGCCACAGAAGCATATTCTTGACACTCTCGCACAGAGCCTCTAACCATAGATCTGCACCCCATACATTACACTTGGTTGACAGCATTCAGCTAGACACAGTGACATACAGAGGCTCTGCTGTCAAAGTCCATTCATCCTACAAGAATAGGCTATGCTTTGCTTCTTAGTGTGAAAAGAAATATAATAGAAAGTTAATTCATTTAGATAAACTGCAAATAGCTGTTGTAGTATGTTATTTATGAAATAATGCCAAGGCAGGGGCTAGGGAGATAACTCTGTGGCATGAGTGCCTGACTGGCAAGTTCAAGGTCATAAGTTCGAACCCTAGTCCCACCAAAACAAACAAACAAACAAATAATGCCAAGGTAAATAAGTCTGTACATGTTTAGTATAATCTAGTTTTTTTTTTTTTCTTTCTTTCTTTCTTTCTTTCTTTCTTTCTTTTTTGGCAGGACCAGGGTTCAAACTCACAACCTTGCACTTGCCAGGCAGACAATTGCTCCACGAGGCTATCTTCCCGGCCCTAACCCAGTTTTTGAAGATTTTTTTCTTGGTATTTGGCTGAATCTACAGATATGGATTGCTCAGGTTTCTTCATGCCTCAAAGTGATATTTTCTCTCTAATATCTAAATATATATTATATAAAATATGTAATATAAAAAGAATATTAAATAAACAAAAGCAATAAAGAGTGATTAGCTACTTAGTGTACAAATATATTACACATGTACACACATGGTTTATAACAAAATTCTATTTTTGATAACAATTGTAAATATTTGTGTAAATTTCAACTTTTAAAAGTTTTTGATGGGTTTTTCTTAGAGCAGCTCTGGAAAACTCACTTGCAAGTTTATTATGTAGACTTGTTTATCATACAGAATAGCAGTGTCCTACAAACAGACTACTCAGAGCCTGGCATCGTGGGACAGAGGCAGGAGAAGCACAAGTTCCAACCTCATCTAGGCAACTTAACATGTTGGTGAGATCCTGCCTCACAATAGAAGAAGTAAGTGTGAAGGTCCTAGGTTCCACTTTCAGTAGCACCAAAAATCAAACAAAAATAAATAAAACCATATTCTATGAGACAGAGGGTATCAACACTGTCTGTTTTACCCAAAATTCAGTTTTTGTTTTGGTGAAACCCATTTTTTATCTCTAAAAGTGTTCTTCATAAGACAGGATTCAACAGCAAGGGCTCAGAGCTGAGATTCCCAAGAAAACAGCCACATGCAGGAAATAGCAGCATCACCTTTGAAACCAGAGACTTGTCAAAAGTAAGAATTAGTACCAAGTAGCCTTGACCTCAGAGGTCCGCAGTGGCTCTTTTCCATTCACTCACTCATTCAGCAGTTACAGCGCAGTGATTTGCTAAGCCCTTCGTTAGGTGCTAGGGTGCAAAGATGAGTTGGATCCTGTCTCCTGTGGGTCATATTCTAGAGTGAGACAAAAACCCAAATTCTCAAATATTTGCAGCACAGTGCAGGAACTGTAACTATAATGCAGGGAATCGGTGTCACCTAAGGCAGCTCAGAGAAGAAAACAACTAATTCTGTAGTCATTCCCTTCCAGAAGGTATCTTCAAGCATAGTTTGGAGACCAAACCTGCTCCAGGTATTATGAAAAGAAAGACTGAAAAACACACTTAGACATTCTCCCTGTTTTTTTTTGTTTGTTTGTTTGTTTGTTTTTGTTGTTGTTGTTATTTTTTTGCAGAGTGCCTAAAACCCTTGGAATTTCTGGAATGACAGAAACCTCTTTTGTTATTCTTAATGAGTCCCTTCCAACTAATCCTAAATGTATGCTAATAAACTTGGCTTCTGGAAGAAGGGACTGGTGGTCACAGCAACATACTACAGGGTTGGAAATTCCAGCCCCCATTCTTACCTCTCCAGAGGGGGGAGGAGCAGGAGATTGAGTCAGTCATGATGGGCTCTGAGTTAATAAAAGCTCCCATCAAATACTCTTCATCAAAACCCTAAAGAAGGGATATGCTTTAAGACATCAGGGTTACCTGATTAGAGCATGGTGGCATGGGCCTGTAATCCCTGCACTTGGGAGACTGAGGCAGGAGGAGTATTGCAAATTTGATGCCAGCCTGAGCTGCATAGGGAGACTCTGTCTAGAAAGAAAGAAGAAAAAGAAAGAAAGAAAGAAAGAAAGAAAGAAAGAAAGAAAGAAAGAAAGAAAGAAAGAAAGAGCGGACAAATAGCTCAGATTAAAGTGCCTGCTTAGGTAGAGTCAGGGGCCATGTGTTCGTGGGTTCAACTGAGACTGGGAGTGGTGGCATGTGCCTATAATCCCAGCTGTTGGTGAGATGCTGTAGATTGTGTACTAAAATACAAAAATAAATTTTAAAAAAATAATAAAGAGAAAAACAGGCTAAGAGTCTACTTAGGCAAGTGCAAGGACTCAGGTTTGATCCCTGGCACCACATCATATGCCATACCAACCCTGCCCTGGCCATGGTGTGTGGTGGTGCATGCCTGTAATCCCAGCACTGAGGATTACTATGAATCCGAGCTGTGTAGTGAGACCCTATACCAAATACATAATTAATTAATTAATTAATTAATTAATTAAAATATGCAAATGAGCTGAAGAAACATATCTCAAAAGAAGCCAAGTGGGCTGGTGAGATGGCTCAGCAGTCTAAAGCATCTCCTTAAGCAAGCTTAGGCAACCATAAGGACCGAGGTTCAATCCCCAGCACCACATGCTGCACAAGTGCCTCCCCCAGAGCAGGCTGAGCAGGCCATAACATGAAAAATAAAATAATTTAAGGGAAAAAAAGGGGCCTGGCAGGATGGCTCAGTGGTCTAAAGCACCTGCTTAGGAAAGCTTAGGCAGCTGCAAGGACTGCAGTTCAATCCCCGGCACCACATGTTGTGCCAGCTCTGCCCTCAGGGCAGGCTGAGCCAGCCATTAAAAAAAGAAAAAAAAAAAGAAGCCAAGTGACCAACAGATATGTGGGAAAGAGTGCTCCACATCAGAAGTCATCAGGGAGATGCAAATCTAAATCCAAATGAGAGCTCTTCCCTGTCCCGGACTGAATGACTGTTAGCAAGACCAAGTGCTGCTGAAGACGTGAAGAAAAGGGAGCCGTTGCACACAGCTGGCAGGAATGCATGTTAGTGCAGCTGTTATGGAAAACTGCATGGAAGTCACTAAAAGAATCAAAAACAGGACTGCCAGCAACGAACTCTACTTTAAAGAAAAGAATGTTCTGGAAGTTCTATTCCTGGGCATTTATCCAAAGGGAATGAAATGGATATGCTGAAGAGATACTTACATTCCCACGTTCATTGCAGTACCATTCACACATTGCAGTGCCAAGACATGGAATCATTGGAGTGGCCATCAGTAGATGATCAGAGAAAGAAAACATGGTGTGTGTGTTTGTGTGTGTGTGTATGTGTGTGTGTGTGTGTGTGTGTGTGTGTGTGTGTGTATGCAGCAGCATGTTATTAATCCTAAGAAGGAATACAATTTTGTCTTTTGCAAAATGGATGAGACTGGAAAACAATATATTAAGTGAAACAAACCAGCCACACCATTAGAAATGCTACATATTTTCTGCTCACTTGTGGAAGTTAAATAAGCCATTTTCAGCTAGATGTCATGGCACAGGTCTGGAATCCTAGCACTTTGGGAATCTAAGGAAAGAAGTTTACAAGTTCAAGCCCAGCCTCCACAACTTAACAAAACTGTATTTCAAAATTAAAGGTGGGTGGTGGCTAGGGATACAGCTCAATGTGGAGAACTTCAGTCCATTCCTTAGTAGTCTCCTACACACACACAAAAAAAAACTGATCTCACAGAAAACAAAACAAAACAAACAAAAATAGAACAGTGGTCACTAGACAGAATAGCGGTCACTACAGCAGGATAAGTATAATCAATAATTTATTTTTTTTCTTGTTTCAGAACTTTTGTTTGTTTATTTATTTATTTTTATAGCCGACTCAGCCTGCCCTCAGGGCAGGGCTGGCGCAGCATGTGGTGCCGGGGATCGAACCACAGTCCCTGCAGCCGCCTAAGCTTTCCTAAGCAGGCGCTTTAGACCACTGAGCCATCCTGCCGGCCCCATAATCAATAATTTATGATATATTCCAAAATAACTAAAAAAGGAGCTGCAGAGATAGCTCAGTAGAATAAATGCTTGCCTGGCAAATGCAAGGGCCTGAGTTCAATCCTTGGTCCCGAAAAACAAAAGAAAAAAACTATAAAGAAGAATTCAGGGGCCCTGCAGGATGGCTCAGTGGTCTAAAGCACCTGCTTGGGAAAGCTTGGGCGGCTTCAGGGACCGCAGTTCGATCTCCGGCACCACATGCTGTGCCAGCCCTGCCTTCGGGGTGGGCTGAGCTGGCCATAAAAATGAGTGAATAAACAAAGGTTCTGAAACAATAAAAAAATAAAATAAAATAGAAAAATTCTAAAAAGAAAAAAAAAAGAATTCAGTTACTCAATACACAGAATTGATGAATGTTTGAAGAGATGAAAATTCAAATTACTCTGATGTGACCAAAACCGACTGTATATATCTACTGATTTACTGCATTGCACCCCATAAAAATCTATAGGTATTTTGTGTCAAACTTTTAAAATACTAAAAATAAACCCTCAATGAAAACATTTGTCCAGAGAACTCCTGGTTGGTGAACACATCAAAGTACTAGGTCGTTGGTATGCACAAGAACAAATGCATTAATCCCTTACAAACACACACACACATACACACACACACACACACACACACACACACACACACACACACACACCTTCCATTCGGTTGTTCTGGAGTTGTGTCCTTTATGATAAACTAGAAATGCTAGGTGCAGTATTTTCCTGAGTTCTAAGAATTATCTAGCTTTAGAGAAGACTATGGAAACTCCCAAATTATATTCAGTTGATCAAAAGTACTGGGACTTGCTACTGGGCATCTAAAACTGGCACAGTCCTGGAGGACTGAGTCCTTGACCTGCAGGGTCTACTCGAAGAATAACTAGTGCCAAAACTGAATTATTGCAGACCAACTGGTGTCAGATAATCTAAGAGCTGGGAAACTGGTCCATACCACAAAACACCACAAAGGAACCATCCTTCATTACAACCATTTCTTATTCTTGGGATTGAACCCAGAACCTATGCACTGAGCTACATCCCAAGTCCTTTTTATTTTTTATTTTGAGACAGGGTCTCACTAAGTCCCAAAATTTCCCACGCTGGATTCAAAATTAAAATCCTCTGCCCAGCACATGCCCTGCAAGCCCCAGCCCTGGGCCCACTAAGTGGGGCACCAAGACCAGGCATGGTGGTGCACACCTGTAATCTCAGTGCTGGGGAGGCTGAAAACAGGAGGATCACTAGGAGTCCAAGCTACACAGTGAGACCTTGTTCCAAATTCATTTAAAAAAAAAATAAAGAAAGAAAGAAAGAAAACTGTGGCAGAGGCTTCTAATTGTTTTTCATACCTTTTCTTCTGTTTTTCCTTTTAGTAACAGAAACTCATACATTTGAGTGCACAAACAGCCGGCATTGCTGTTTGGTATGAAGATGTGACTAAAACTTAGACAATGATATGTCAGAGCCATGTGTGCAAACTTTGGATCATATTCTGAGCAGAAAACCACTTGGCTTCTTTCCTCCTCCTGCCAGTTAGCAACATATAGCCCAGACATGGTGGTGAAAGCTGTCTCTGACCCCTTGGCCAAGGCCGGCACTCTCGGAGTGCTGCAGAGCACAGCAGAAGAACCCAGGGCCTTGGGTGCCCCTGCAGTAGTGCTACCTTTTGGTCTATTGCTTGAGCCATTATTAGCTGAAGTCTTTTGATTATAGCACTTACCCAGAGCCCTAAAAAATGTAGAAATATAACGTTACTAAAGCGATGATTGACATTATTTAAAGTACTTCTCTTTATAAATATATTTGCACAGGGGCTAGGGAGATAGCAGAGCAGCATACACACTTGCTGGCAATCACTAGGTCATGAGTTCAATCTATGGTATAAAAAAAAGATATTTGCACATGGAATCTAAATATCAAAAAAATGCCTGTACATGGATTCTAAATATGCAAAAATCTAAAATTAAAAATGTGAAACCCAGTGATGGGAAGAGAGGAGGAGGTTGCTTTGCATGTTGGGTTCTGACCTCTCATTAAATTCTGGCGCAGCAGCAATTTTCTTTTTAAATTTTCTTTACATTTTATTTATTTATGTTATGGCTGGCTCAGCCTGCCCTGGGGGTGGAGCTGGCACAGTATGTGGTGCCAGGGATCGAACTGCAGTCCATGCGGTTGCCTAAGCTTGCCTAAGCAGGCACTTTAGGTTGCTGAGCCATCTTTCAGGCCCTAGAGCCAGCCCTTTGATCAGCAGGTGATATGTTTCAAGTGCAGGCCTGAAACCATGTACAGTACTGAGTCAATACGTACTATTTTTTCTTATCTAAATGTTCTTATAATAAAGTTTAATTTACAAATTAAGTTCAGTAATATGCTAATAATAACTGATAACAAAACAATAATTATGATAATGAATTATAGCAAAAGTTATATCATTGTGGTCTATCTCTTTTTAAATAACTTTTTATACTGTACTCACTTTTCTTGCTCTTGGGTGACACTGGGTAACTGACATCATGAATGTCAAGTTTTAGGTGAGGAAAGGGCTACTACATTAACATTCACATTTTATAGAACAGGCAACTGAGTTTTGCCAAATTTAAACAAATTATGTCTATATTAAAAATAGTTTTGCTAGACTGATCAGTGGACACCTTTGGCCTGAAAATATGAGAACTGGGGCAACTTTCATTGTGGTTTAAGCCTTGACACAGTTACTTAAAAACCAAAGAAAAATAAATAAATAAATAAATAAATAAATAAATATCAATAAAAATAAAAATAAGAAACAAAGAAAGCTGGGGCCAGCGAAATGCTTCAACAGTCCAAAGTGCTTGCTTAGGAAGGCTTAGGCAACTACATGGACTGCAGTTCGATCCCCAGCACCACAAGCTGTGCCAGCCCCACCTCCAGGACAGGTTGAGCTAGCCATAAAAAAAAGAAAGCTGCCCCTGAATGATCATAAATTGAGCTGCTATGTTACATAAATGTTTAAAAGGGAAATGAAAGAAGACAGACATGCAATAAATGCCACAAGATTAGTCTGACTATAAGGGTCAGAAAATAAGTTCAGTGGAATAAGTGCTTGCCTAGCAAGCACAAGGTCTTGAGTTCAATTACTAGTACCATACACACACACACACACAAAGATTAGTCTGAGTATAAAAAATTATCACTGTGAGTTCAAGCTGCATAGTGAGACCCTGTACCAAATATGTTAATTTTTCAAGAAAGCATCATAGTTTCAGAATCTTTTTTTTTCTTTTGGAGAGACTGTGGTTCAAACTCATGACCTTGCACTTCCTAGGCAGGCACTTGTGCTATGGAGCTATCACCCCAGCCCCAATAGTTTCAGAATCTTAAACTAATAAGACACAAAAAATCTAACAACAACAAAAAAAAAACCCTCTACTCTTAAAAACCTTTCTTACAGCCAAGGAAATCAACATGCTGAAAAGAGATACTTACTCAAGTTAATAACAAAACCTGTATAAAGATCCACTTCTATGATATTATACTGCCAATATTTTACTTGCATCACTTGAAAATAATTCATAGACTATAAAACCTTTTTCTCTATAAATTTATTTAAAAGGTCTAGGTTGTGTTTTAGCATTATCTGATGTCTTTTCTACCTAAAATTTGTTTCCAAGAGTAGAAATTATACGGGGCCAGCAAGATAGCTTAGCGGTCTAAAGCACCTGCTTAGCCAAACTCAGGGACTGCAATTCAATCCCTGGCACCACATATTGTGCCAGCCCCACCCCCAGGGCAGGCTGAGCCTGCCATAAATAAATAAGTAAATAAATAAATTAATAGCCAAGGGTAGAAATTATAAAACATCTCTTCCATCTATCCTCTAAATTGTAAAATAAGGTAAACTTTAATGTAATATAACATAAAATAATTTTTCAGTCAAAAGTGTTCAAAGAAACAATCATATAGAATTTTGCCACATTGTGATCCTTCCTAGCTCTTCCTTGATAATTCTAAGACAGGGAACAAACACATAATGAACATTTTAATGAATTAGTAGCAGGAAACCAGAGCATACAAATGTGTTCTTGGATTGAGCTTTAATACAATTAAGTCTCAGCTGGAATCTGGACCACCAGCAGAAAATTCCTAACAGACAGAGTAACCATAATTTCAAGAAAAATAAAGATCAAAAATGCATGTTAGGCGGCCTGGCAGGATGGCCCAGGGGTCTAAAGCACCTGCTTCGGAAAGCTGAGGCAGCTGCAGAGACCGCGGTTCGATCCCCAGCACCACATGCTGCACCAGCCCTGCCCACAGGGCAGGCTGATCCGGCCATAAAACTAATAAATAAACAAACAAACAAAAGTTCTGAAACAAGAAAATAAAATAAAATAAAGATTTTTTAAAAATGCATGTTAGGGTTAGGCAGATAGCTTGATGCTCTGTGCCCCCCTGGCAAGCACAAGGACCCAGGTTCAATCCCTGGCACCACATGTCATTCTGGCCCCAGAACTTCAGGGGCACTGTGCTGGCCACCAAACCCCAGCATGATGGTGCATGCCTGTAACCTCAGTGCTGGGAGGCTGAGATAGAAGGATCACTACAAGTCTGAGCTATATAGCAAGACCCTGTACCAAACAAATAAATAAATAAATAAAATAAAAGATTTAAAATAAAATTTTTAAAATGCTAGTTAGAGCTGAAGATATAGTTCAGTGGCACAGAGCCTGCCTGGCATGTACAGAGTCCTGAGTTTAATCCCAGCTAACCCTCCCCGCCAAAAAATGTTATGTTATTTTCCCAAATTGTCTTTTTTGTTAGTGGAATGTGGGTTTTAAATTATTTAACAGAATACCAAATAAGTTTTCAAGAAAACTTCATCTATGAATCTCTTCCTCTATGTTAGAGGAAAAGAGCAGAGTATAAAACCTTCTTCCTTATGAATTTATTTTAAAAGGATTCTATTGATTGTATATTAATATTTGAGCTTGAGGGGGCCAGGGAGATAGCTCTGTGGTACAAATGCATGCTTGCCATGTGCAAGGTCGTGAGTTTGAACCCTGGTCCCACCAAAAAAAAAAAAAATTGACCTTGAAGTAGTGATATAAGATTACAGTAATATTAAGATGATCTTATGAACATTTTAGGTTACCAAGTGTTTCTCTGAGGAAATGTATTTTTTACTCAGATTAAGACCTATAATCTCCCTACGTTATTGCCATTTAGTGATTCACTCACTCAGCGAGCCAACTGCTCATTTATTCAGTAAATAGTTATTTATTTTGTGCTCAATCATTGGGCTTCAGCAGTGAACAAACAGATAAATTCCGGCACTCACCGGGCTTACATTCCAGTAATGGAGATATAACATAAATAAATATATTAGCTAATACTAATGCTATTAAAAATATCCCCGTAAAGGTTGGGGGTATAGCTCAGAAGAATACTTTGCCTAGGATACACAAAGCCCTGTGTTTCATCCTAGCACCACAAACAAAACAAAATTAAATACTGAGTACAAATCTGTAGAACATGTTCTTAGTTCTGGGCTAATCTGTAACATGCACATGTGGCCCTAATTTGCAGAAAACAGAGCAGCTGGCAGAAATAAAGATTTAAAAACAAAATTAATCAAACCTGTTCGACATCCTAGCATCGTGGCTAACAAATCCAGAGCAGAACTTCCTGGCCTTGCATCTCGGTCCTCTGTTGGCTAGATACGTGACCCTGGAAAATGTAGTCAAGTTCTCTGTAGCTCAGTTTCTTCATCTAATAGCCGCTATGTCCTAGTTCATAGCATTGTATAAGAATTAAATGAGTTTGTATGTGTAAAGCATCTACTATTAGCCTGGATCCTAGTAATCCTGTGTGAACTGAATTGCATGATGCAGTGTTTTGATGGCAAAAGTGAGCAATAGGCTCAGTGGAATAAAATTTATTTGTCTGTTAATTTGGCACATGCCTTACTTACTCTCCTCTCAATACTGGGACAAATACCCGACACTCAAAATGAGGGAAAGAAAGAGTTATTTAGCTCACAGTTAGTAGAAGTTTCAGTCCTTACTCAGTTGGCTCCAAAGCAGAGAGGCACATGGCAGAAAACAACATGGCAGTCAAAAAGCAAAAGGAAGGGAGAGAGTAGCAGCAGCTCGAGCAGCTAACTATTCTTCCTCCCTTACATTGAAATGCAAATCACCTGTCCCAGGAGAGGTGCAGCACTCACAGCCACAATAATCAATCACAAATTCCAGAAGCCACCCCATGACTGCATGAGGCTTTGGGGGGAAACCTAGACACAAAGCATACCAGTAGGATCTAACACTCATCATCTACTGGGATTACATGTCCCAATATTAGTAAGTCTCACTTGCAATTATTTGCTCTTCAAAAATCCATGAACACTCACAAAAAGAACTAGAGAAGGAGCACGTGTGTTAGCATCTCACCGCTGCGCATCGCCTGGCATAACATTCTGCTCTCCAGGATTCCACAACACACAGCGACTAGGACTGGAAAATGACAGTGATGTGTAAGCAATACGTGCATACACCTATCAGTGGAACAATTCTCGGAAGGGAGGGTAAACATAATCATGAAATATCAGAAAGGAAGAGGATAAGAAAGCAGCAGTTGCTAAGTCATCGAAGTTCTCCTGGCTGTTTTTGACAACTGTGCTGCAGCGTCTTAATATTTTTGTTTGCTTGCTTGTAAAGGAGCCATTTTGTGTAAATGTTAAGAGAAAGTCCTCAAGTTTCACTCTGAAATGTGACAATCCTCTGGGGAAAATTCAACAGCAAGGTAATTCAGTCCTCAAACGTTAGATAATGACGATCAGACCCTTTGCATGGCTTATCCATTCTATCTGCCAGAATGCATGGCACAATCTCAAAAATGCAGACATCACAATAAAGAAGTTTAAGGAACTCACAGTAGAAAAGATGTTATTAGTTACACTTCTTCCCCAAGTTTTGAAAGACCTGCTTAGGGTACCAGGGTAAGAATGCAAATCCTACACATATTCAAGTAAAATTGGGCACACATGTTAACCTGATAATGTGCCATTGATTAAGATACAATGTTTACAAAGAAATATCCTTTGTACTCTTCAATAAAAATTAATATGTCATTTTTCTCAATACAATTACATCTCCAATTAGTAATCAAAGGATCAAAATGCAAGCTTGGGTTAACCTTCAACTTAAAACAAATTCAGCTGTAGTTTCCTTGTGGTAGCGAAAGCGCCCCGTGATGCATTTGCTGCTTTTCTTTACTTGAATCCCTTCATGCTTCAAAACCAAAATCATACTCAACCTTCTGCCTTTCCCTAAATAATCCAAGTATCTCTTATTCTGTATTATCCTTGCACAAGAACCTTCACCAAAAATGTAGGCAGGTAAAAATGTTTATCACTGAAAACTCCATGAAGACATCATCCCCTTTCTGAAACCTGTAGCCTGGGTTTCTGTAGAACCTAATGGAAAAAATCCTTCCCTCTATGTAATAGACACCATCATGATCATCTGTCTCTCTACTTTCTAAACTTGACTTCAAATTTTTTTTTCAGGACCGGAGTTCAAACTCATGACCTTGCACTTGCCATGGAGCTATCTCCCCAGTCCCAGTCATTGTTTTCTTTGGAATAAAGTAGTTGACATACATAAAGCTGGGCTATTAGATGATTCCTTCATTTACTAAATTAATTACATTTGTCTTTCATAGTATCATCACGCTTTTAGAGTGCTACACTGTTTTACCATTTTCATTTAGTACACTGCCCAAATACTTGATGATCCAAGCAGGCCCTAATTCCAGGGTAAACAGATACACAGATGCTACTTCCTATAGACATTAAAACTCAGCAGTGGGGCCCGGCAGGATGGCTCAGTGGTCTAAAGCGCCTGCTTAGGAAAGCTTAGGCGGCTGCAGAGACCGCGGTTCGATCCCCGGCACCACATGCTGCACCAGCCCTGCCCTCAGGGCAGGCTGAGCCGGCCATAAAAATAAATAAATAAACAAACAAACAAAATTTCTGAAACAAGAATAAATAAATAAATAAATAAATAAATAAAAGCTCAGTAGTTATCATCATTGTTTCTAATATGACTCTTGGTCTCATATTTAGCTCTGTAATTTACATTCTTTCTCTCTTTCTCTCTCTCTCTCTCTCTCTCTCTCTCTCTCTCTCTCTCTCTCTCTCTCTCTCCTTAGCAGAACCAGGGATTGAACTCAGGACCCTGCACTTGCAAGGCAAGTGCTTATTCCACTGAGCTATCTGCCTGGCCACTATCATCATTGCTTTTAATAAGGCTTTATGAGGTTTTATTGTGGCCGCTATATGTTACATTTAATTTCTTAACTATCATCAATGATATTTAACATGAAGCCAACTCCCATTATAGTGACCATTTGTTCCTATTTCCACACACAGCATATTTTCCTTCTGCTCCTCCTTTCTTATTCTAAAAGAAATCCAAAGGAAAGTTTCGATTCCGAAAAAAAAAAAAAAAAATTATGGGGCCTGGCAGGATGGCTCAGTAGTCTAAAGTGCCTGCTTGGGAAGGCTTGGGCAGCTGCAGGGACCACAGTTCGATCCTGGGCACCACATGCTGCGCCAGCCCTGCCTTTGGGGCAGGCTGAGCCGGCCATAAAAAGAAATAAATAAACAAACAAAAGTTCTGAAACAAGAAAAAAAAAGGAATAACAATGTGACAGTTTCAAAACATGCTAGTAGTACATTTCCAGTATGTAATACAACGCATATTGTTGTCCTCTTAGTAGTCATACAGAGCACAGGGGGTAGACATGATAATTTTTCTAATCTGTTTTGGTACAAAAAATTTCTCATTGAACTAAGAGAAAGGAGTTGTATACATAATCCAAAGTTCCATAATTACAGTGAGTTATTGGTAAAACTGACTATGATGGAAGCTATTGATTTAAGTCTTTCACAGCACAGCATACTAATTTAGCTCTATGTTTTATGCTTCATGGTTAAATATTTCTGCCGGGTGATTAAGGGCAAGTTAAAGCAAGACCTGTACAACAAAACATGTAACCTTGTATCTCCCAAGGTGAGTCAAATCCCCTTAAGATTTACTTTGAAACCATGTACGGCGCTTTGTAGAACTTTTGTCAGTGTCAGCTGTCTGGATGAGTCATGGCCATTGCCTGACTAGTTTGCTCGCTGTGAAAGCCTGAGAGAATGTTTTCTTTCTACGTGACTCACTTTAGGTACACTATACATCTTCAACCCCTTTCCTTTGTAGCCCCATAATCTCCTTGAACAGAAAATATGGGACACCACTGATTTATAGGATGGAAAGTACTGTTTTTAAGACATAAAATATATCTTCCTTTGAGATTGTATCTTTCCTGTGTTCCTCTTACTTAAGGGAGCATACTCATCTGAAACATCTCTCACTTCCATATGGCTGTCATTCCTCATTAGACCAACAGATTCTTAGCCTTACAGGTACACATAAACTCATGCTATGTCATCAGGTGACCACCCCAACAAAACAAAACATGGTGTTGTACATTGTACACAGCTCTAGACTATGAGTTAGGGAATCTGGGTTTTGGTCATAATACTACCACTGTCACCTTAAACACATTTTTCCTTTTCTCAGGAATTGTTTCCTCAATAGTTAAAGAAACTAGATGGCATTGAATGTCACATCAAGCTCTAATTACTCTCCCAACATAACTTGAAATACACCTTACGTCACTACATTTATCTTATACAATTCTACTATAAAGTTTTTCTCTACTATATATTGTAAGAAAATTTAAACTTACCTCTCCACACGTGTGTGCGATTCAGCCACTTCTTGTGAATTGTCACCACAAGCCCTGTGTAAAGAGAACAATATTGGTTAAAAGCAAGTTAACCTACAGGAAGAGAACTTTTAATCTGGCAACTTCCTGGTGACATCTGTGGAAAGGAAATTGTTCAAATAAATGCTATTTTCTTTTATAAAAAGTTTAGGGTGATGGAACTTGTGTAGACTGGCATAGCTTACATGGTATTCCCTTCTTCCAAAGTAAATGGGTGACACTGACACTAATCATTACTAATAGCATAATAATTACTGAGAGAGTAACAGAGCATAGTGAGTATATTTCTCAGAATATAAAGACCTTACACTTGGAAATGAAAGGACACAGTAAAGCTTATGGAATTTTAACAAAGGATGTGTGTGTGTGTGCGTGTGTGTGCGTGTGTGTGTGTTTGCTGTATTAGGAATTAAGCACAGCTTGTCACAATGACCTACATCCATGTTTTCCCCTTTTTAGTATTTTTAAATTTTCTGAGGCAGACTCTCACTAAGTTAGTAAGTTGCTCAAGCTCAGCTTGAACTTGTGATCCTCCTGCTTCAGCCTCCCAGAGTATTGTGAGATTATATTCATGTACCATATACCCAATATTGGTTAAAAGCAAGTTAATTTATAGGAAGAAAACTTTTTAATCTGTCTATCTATCCATTTGTCTGTCTGTCCATCCCTCCATCCATCTATGCTATAAATGCAAGCCACACAGCTCACTACAAGATTGTACAAGGATAGGGTTCCAAAAAAGCTACTATACCAAATGTAGTCCAACAGAAGAAACTGTAGGCTCACTAGCTCTTGCTGCTACACTCAAACCATCATAAATAAGAATCCTATTTATAAACCTCTCCAGAGGAAATGTTCCACAATTTCCCCTTGAACCATTTCCAGTGTTTCACAATCAAGATTCCTTTTCATGTCTAACCACAGTCTCATAAGGCTCTTAAGTTAGTCATCTAAGAACAAAAAGAACAAGTATTGACTATCCTCTGCATGTGAATGATTAGTACATATCTTACGACAACTATTAAACTTCTTTTAGGATCCTCTTTTCCTAGGTCAATAAACACAACTCCTGCAGCATTCCCTTCTGAAGGTATCTCCTGGGGCCCGGCAGGATGGCTCAGTGGTCTGAAGCACCTGCTTGGGAAAGCTTGGGCGGCTTCAGGGACCGCTGTTCAATCCCCAGCACCACATGCTGCACCAGCCCTGCCCTCGGGGTGGGCTGAGCTGGCCATAAAAATGAGTAAATATACAAACAAAGGTTCTGAAACAAGAAAAAAAATGAATAAATTTTTTTAAAAAATGAAGGTATCTCCTGTTCCGAGGCCTGGTCCATAGTTTAAGGAAATGCTTCATTTCAGAGCTGGTGAGATTTGCCTGGATTTGCCTTTCTTTTGCTATTTTTGCATTCTGAATTTGATTTTTAGAATTTTGAGGGGAGCTACAGAACCTGGTTTTTCTAAAGTATTTTATCTTTCAGAATCACATTAATCCATATTTCTCAGAGTATGCAAAATATAGTTGAATTACCAGTGTCAGCTAAATATAAATTAAAAAGTCCTGACTCCAGCTCACAAAAGAAAAAAAGGGCAATGTAATATTAGCTGTGTGGTATCCTGCCAGAGGCCAAGAAATTATTCAAGTGGTATTTCTCAGGAAATAAATGTTTAGACTCTTGGGATGAAGCCAGAAAGCTGGAGTAATGATGTAGTTCTTGGCGCCCCAATTCTTGTGTCACCATGGAAATATTTGGCTGGGCACTAGGTATTCATCGTCATTTCCAGTTGTCTTCATCTTGGAATGTTAGACTTTTCAGAGAATTGCATAGAACATGTCAAGTTACATTTTCATGCTTTAATTGTTCTGTGTTATATGTTTGAATTTTGAGTGTTTGGAATTCATGAAGGCACTGCCAACCTAAAAGTGTCTTCTTATGTATTACTCAATGTAAAAAGAATTAATGCCTCTCTAAGATTTCCACCTTTGGGGCCCAGCAGGATGGCTCAGTGGTCTAAAGCGCCTGCTTAGGAAAGCTTAGGCGGCTTCAGGGACCGCAGTTTGATCCCGGGCACCACATGCTGTGCCAGCCCTGCCCTAAGGGCAGGCTGAGCCGGCCATAAATATAAATAAATGAACAAACAAAAGATCTGAAACAAGAAAAAATAATAAAAAATTCTTTAAAAAAAATGATTTCCACCTTCTATTGATGAATCAGACCCTCAGCAAGAAAAGGCAATGATACTGGCTTTAACGTTGGCATGGCTTATAATTGGAGATCAATCCTAAAAGCAGGCAGAGCAGATATGAGCACTATGGTGAGATTAAAGGGCCCTAAAAGATTAGTCTGCTGGAGCCCAGCAGGATGCCTCAGTGGTCTAAAGCACCTGCTTAAGAAAGCTTAGGTGGCTGCAGGGACTGCGGTTCAATCCGCGGTACCACATACTGCGCCTGCCCTCAGGGCAGGCTGAGCCGGCCATAAAAATAAATAAATAAACAAAAGTTCTGAAACAAGAAATAACAAATAAATAAATAAATACAAACCATAACAACACTGTACGCAATAAACACAGCATTTATTTATGGATTAAATTTTAAATTGAAAATAAACAGTAGGTGTGCTGTGGCTAGGGGATGTGGAGTTGGTGCAGATTACAGTTCTAAGTTGGGTAGCAATGGTAGGTATTATGGAGAAGACATTTGAGAGTGCGAAGGAGCGAGTCACATCCCCAAGCACACTCATCTTTTTTTTTCTTGTTTCAGAACTTTTGTTTATTTATTTATTTTTATGTCCAGATCAGCCTACCCTGAGGGCAGGGCTGGCGCAGCATGTGGTGCTGGGGAATCAAACCGCGGTCCCTGAAGCCACCCAAGCTTTCCCAAGCAGGCGCTTTAGACCACTGAGCCATCCCGCCTGGCCCCCATGGTTTGTATTTAGATGTTCCCCCAAACTCACGTAGTCAAGGTGGGCTTTTTTTTTTAGAAGTGGCTGGATCTGGAGTAGTGATGTGGGAAGTGATTCATGATGCAGTGCGAGGCTCAAGGGTTCGTAGATTAAGGGTGTTACCTGCCCTAAGTATCCTGGAGAAGATAGAAGGTGTACAACGAGCTACAGTTGTCGCTTTTGTTCTGCTCCCCTCTGCCTGCCATGAACTGCTTCTCCTCTATGACACTTATCTGCCACCCACTCTGCTTTGGAGCCAGCCGATTATGGACTAAAATCTCCATAAAGTGTTGGCTAGATGAACTTTTACATTAACTTTGGGTGTTGTGTGTTTTGTCTCAGCAATAAGAAAAGTAACTAAGGCAAAAAATGTTCTTTTGAAATATGTCTATGGGGTGTAACTTTTAAATTGAGATAAGACACATTGCCTCATGCACTTATCAATTATTGTGGTAAAACCTCTTAAAATGTACTCTCTCAGGGCTAGCCTGATAGCTCAGCAGGCTAAAGCATCTGCTTAGGCAGAGCACAGCAGATGGGGTTCGATTCCCCAGCTCTACTGTGCCAGCCCCCCACCCACAGCATGTTGAGACAGCAACTGAGACTGGGCCTGTAGCTTCTACATGTAAGTGAGACCATGCAGAATTTGTCTTTCCGAGCGTAACATTTCATTTAATATAATGTCCTCTAGCTCGATTCACATTATTACAAATGTCAAGTTGCTGCTTTTTTAATATAAAGTATTACAATAGTCTTCCATTGTATATACTTACCACATTTTCTTTTTACATTCATCAGCTGATAGCCAGCTAGATTGTTTCTAATTTTCGTGCTGCAATAAGCATGGGGGTGGCTGGCAGGATGGCTCAGTGATCTAAAGCCCCTGCTTAGGAAGGCTTGGGCGGCTTCAGGGACTGCAGTTCAATCCTCGGCACCACATGCTGCGCCAGCCCTGCCCTCAGGGCAGGCTGAGCCGGCCATAAAAATAAATAAATAAACAAACAAAAGTTCTGAAACAAGAAAAAAATAAAATAAAATAAAATAAAAAATAAGCATGGGGGGACAGATGAAGATATATCTTCAACACACTGATTTAATTTGGATATTTATCCAGCAGGCGGATGGGTGGATCAGGCAATAGTTTGTGTTTGTACTTTTCTGAGAAACTACCAACACTTGATATCTTTAGTCTGTTGTTTTTTTGTTGTTGTTGTTGTTGTTGTTTTTTTTTTTTTTTTTTTTTTTGTATTTTAGAGAAGCGTCTACAAGGTGCTCAGGGTCTATTAGATTGGACTAGTAGTGATCTGCCTGTTTACAGCCTCCCAAGCGCTGGTATTACAGGTGAGTGCTACCACGCCCAGTCTGGTTCTAGATTTTTCGAAGCCCATATTTCCTCTTAGCACTCAACATTAATTTATTATCTTCTTACCACTTATTGCCTGCTTCACTCTTCTAGATTCAAGCTATATGCAGGAAAGTATTTTTGTCTATTTTGTTTACTGACTGCATCCTAAGTACCTAAAACAGTGTGGCACCTAAACCAAGTGGTCAAATTTAAAAATGTACTACAGGGGCTGGGGAGATAGTTTAGTGGCATAAGTGCCTGCCTGGCAAGTGCAAGGTCATGAGTTCAAACCCCAGTTAACATATTCTCACTTGCTTCAAACACACTTGTTTCATCACCCTTGCCTTCTTTTTGCGGATCCAGGGATTAAACTCAGGCCCTTGCACTTGCCAGGCAACCGCTTATCCTGAGCTATCTCTCTGGCCCCTATCCTTCCCATTTTTTGAAGGAGTTCTGGAAGTCCTCTTTCGTGAGTGTCGTTAGTTGCACTGCCATGCTGGCCTTGATGTCCTGAATCAATTCAAAACACCACCACATCCAGTGAGGAAGGTGAACGGGGATGCGCAGTGACAGTTTCCCAAGCCTCCCTTTCCGCTGGACAGCACTGAGCAGCCGCATTCACTGTATTTTTATCACACCACGGAGCAACGTTCAGGAAAGAGAACTTTCACTACTGCTTTAGAAAGTGGCCAGAATGGTGGGATTATGCATTTGAAGGAAGGGAAAGTGTTCTGAGGGCAATATGTGGCAATGTGTCTTTTTACTATAATTTTTACACTGTCTGTTTTGATCAGTTTTAAATCATGCAGTCAACAGTTAATGGACATTGCATTTGTCACTTTGTTTCTTTCTTTTTTTTTTTTCAGGACCAGAGTTCAAACTCATGACCTTGCACTTGCCAGGCAGGCACTTATGCCGCGGACCTATCTCCCTGCTCCTTACTTTGTTTCTTTCAAAATATTTTTTCTGTGCTTAAAACTGTACTTTCCCATCCTTTACATTGATATACTCACTCATATACACTATTTATAAACACGCAATGACATACATGTAAGAAGCAAAGGGGAGTAAGGAGGAATAGAGTAAAAAGAGAGGATAAAATGTAGATGAGTATGAGCTGGTCGGTGAAACGTAGGACTTCAAGCGGAACGTACAGAGTGGCAAAGAGAGTGAACAGTGTTTAAGAAAAGAAATGAGAGGTGATCTCAAAACCTCGCCAGGAAACGGCTCACTTGGTCTCTCCTGAACCCGAACTGCACTCAAATACAACAGCTTGGCCTCACATAAACTTCATTCTTTTCACTCCTGTGTCCTGAGATCTTTTATTAAAAACTGATATTTTTATGCCAATCTTCCCTTTCCCAAGGAACCATATGTCCTGGACTTAAACTCAGAGTACATTTTCTGAAAGCAAAAGAAAAAAATGGGGCCCGGCAGGATGGCTCAGTGGTCTAAAGCGCCTGCTTGGGAAGGCTTGGGCGGCTTCAGGGACTGCGGTTCGATCCCCGGCACCACATGCTGCGCCAGCCCTGCCCTCAGGGCAGGCTGAGCCAGCCATAAAAATAAACAAACAAAAGTTATGAAACAAGAAAAGAATTAAATAAAAATTTAAAAAAAGAAAAAAATGGCATTCAGTTACTTTACTCGAAATAGAAATGAAGCTTTGGACCTGTTCTCTCCTGTGGCCGCCTTCACATTCTCAGAAGATGAGCTTTTGCACAGTGAAATTGCTCCGCTCCTTTTCAATTAGTGATTTCCATTTTCATTTCTTATCTCTTAAAGAGTTCTTTTTAAGTAGAATGGACTGAAATAAGAACAAAAAGAATGATGACACCACTTGGACTATATGAGGCATTTGGGAATTTCCACATTTCCTTCTTCTCTCCCTTTCAAAAAATCTTGTAGTATTTATAGCATGTGCATTGAAACAGTGTTTGAACAATTGGGGGAAAACATCCAAATCTCAAGGCTAAGAAACCTACAAGGGGGCCCGGCGGGATGGCTCAGTGGTCTAAAGCACCTGCTTGGGGAAGCTTGGGCAGCTTCAGGGACTGCGGTTCGATCCCCGGCACCACATGCTGCACCAGCCCTGCCCTCGGGGCGGGCTGAGCTGGCCATAAAAAAATGAGTGAATAAACAAACAAAGGTTCTGAAACAAGAAAAAAATAATAAATAAAACATAAAATTCTTGGGGCTGGGGAGATAGCTCCGTGGCACAAGTGCCTGCCTGGCAAGTGCAAGGTCGTGAGTTTGAACCCTGGTCCCACCAAAAAAAACAAAATACAAAAAAATAAATAAATAAATAAAATAAAATAAAATAAAAAATTCTTTAAAACAAAAAAGAGGTAGCCGGGCGTGGTGGCTCACGACTGTAATCCCAGCACTCGGGAGGCTGAGGCAGGAGGATTGGTGCGAGTTCGAGACCAGCCTGGGCTACAAAAGTGAGCTCAGGACCAGCCTCAACTGCATAGCGAGACCCTGTCTCAAAAAGACAAAAAAAGAAAAAAAGAAAGAAAGCTACAAGGGGCCCGGCAGGATGGTTCAGTGGTCTAAAGCGCCTGCTTAGGAAAGCTTGGGCGGCTACAGGGACCACGGTTCGATCCCCAGCACCACATGCTGCGCCAGCCCTGCCCTCAGGGCAGGCTGAGCTGGCCATAAAAATAAATAAACAAACAAAAGTTCTGAAACAAGAAAAAAAATAAAGTAAAATAAAAATTCAAAAAAAAAAAAGAAAGAAAGCTACAAGGCTCTTATTGCAATGTCCAGCACATACCCAACATCTTTCTCCTCTGTCACCTTTGCTTAGTTTTTCAGGACAGTAAGCTTCCAAAGTAGCTTATATGTGGAAAGTGCTATAAATGAATCAGAGTGTTACATGGTTTTAAATTTTATTTTTATGTAAATACCCCAAGAAAACACTGGACTATCCAGAACAGAAATTATTCACCCCTTTATCTGGATGAGGAAAACAAAAGTTCAGTTTTTAACAATGTATAACCAACAATTGTCCGTTTAATAATAGCACTCAGGTTGTCTCATTCCTTGCCATGCTTTGCCACTGGCTATGAGCTTCCATTTCCACTTAGCATTTATTAAATGAGTAGCCACTGCTGCAAAACCAAGGGCTACAACCATTTGGCATAAGCAGATGGCAGTTTCTCTTCCCTGAAGTAAATGAATATCTACTACAAAAAAAGACACAGATAAATAACTATTTCCAACACTATAAGAGAAAGGGTCTTCATATTTCTAGGTCATATGCCCCTGGCACAGCTCATGTATAATTTTATTAATGTATTTACTGAGTTCCAAGTTTTATTCTGAATCATATTATAACTCTAAGATTACACATTAAAAAAACACACATTATTATTATTATTATTATTATTATTATTGTTGTTGTTGTTGTTGTTGTTGTTGTTGTTGCCAGCTCAACCTGCCCTGGGGGATGGGGCTGGCACAGCTTGTGCTGCTGGGGATTGAACTGTGTTCCTGAAGTTGCTAAACTTGTCTAAGCAGGCGCTTTAGACTGCTGAGCCATCTCGCAGGCCCAACACACTTAATATTTTAAACTAAACATATTTTTAAGGAGACATTTTTAAAGTATTAAGAAAAATTTAAACTTTAGCAAGTGTGACTTCAAGTCTTCACTCTGCTGTTTAAAAATTGTGTGGCCTCAGTTTTCCCTTTTTCGTTAAATGGAAGAAATATCATCTACCTCACTAGGATGTTTTGCAAGTAACGTATAGCAATGGAAATGTCTGATACCTGAGTATGAATTATCATTTCCAATAATGTGTGAATAGGGGAATTTTTCAGTTCAGTATTCCACAATAATCATATTTTCTAAGATATCTTCCATGGTTGAGTTGGTGAAATGGTTCATTAATTAAACAATTAGTTATTGAGCACCTACTCTATACCACATACTATTTTAGGGGACACAGTGATCTCAGTGAATGTAGGGCATAGACTAAACTGTGATTAAAAAAAAGAAAGCCCGAATAGTCAAAAGTTTAAATGAAACGAAATAACCACCTTTTATTCATGTAGCAATCCAGGTGGCTATTCAGATCACCGGGTGGCCATTCTACTTTCATCATGAAGTTTCCGGGCTGCCAAGATGGCTCAGTGGTCTAAAGCACCTGCTTAGGAAAGCTTAAGCAACCGCAGGAACCACAGTTGGATCCCCAGCACCACATGCTGCGCCAGCCTCACCCCATGGCAGGCTGAGCTGGCCATAACATAAACAAAAAAACAAACAAAAAAATATGAAGTTTCCAATGTTGCTTTGGTTGTCAGTATTTCTTTCCTTAGGGAGACAAGTGAAGCTTACAAGTATGTGTGCAGGTTCTATGAGCAAGTCCTGGATCTGCACCATGTAACTTTCATGAAAGCCATATTATTGAACAGGATTTAGTTAAATGGCCTAATCCAGTACTTGCTTTGGTAGCACATATCTGAAAATGACCTAATCTAATCACAAGGAAAGCTGAGAAATGTAGATGAGCTACATGCCCAGGACAAGGAGAGAAAAGAAGCTGGTGGCTCCTAGGAGGCTGAGATTCAATAGCCTCAAACATCACAAGCTCCACTGGTGGCCCACTGCAATTGCAAAACCTTTGACTGTGTATGTATCTGCTTCCTCTTAGTCCAAAGAGAAGTATATTCTTTTCCCTTTTTTTTTCTAAGCAACATCAATAGGGAGGTGGGTCATGCCCACACACTGTACTCTGTAGAACGATTGTGAGGACAATATGCAATATGTCAACTTTCAAAGAAAAAAAGGGGAAAAAGAAAAAAAAAGTAATGTGGATTTAGAAAGGTTAATGTTTAATTGTTTGATCAATCTTATATACCTATATGTATTAATCTAAACTGATCTGATGATGAAAATATGTAATATAACCATTGTTAAATTTAAACAATAAGAAAAAATTGAAAAAAAAAATAAAGAAGCTGATGGCTCCTTATTAGTGTGCAGGTGATACTGGGAAACATCCCAAGAATGACAATAATACATATATATAGCCAGTTAATTCCAAGACTCAGAGAACATATTCATCACATTCTCACACTCTGGCCTTGGAATGAAGGCTCAAAACACAAACCACTATGTTTTCCTATCTTCCAGTTTGTTACAGCCCCAACTTAACATTTATTCAAAGTGTTTTTCCCCAAGGGTTCCTAGAAGAACCTCACATTAAAACTGATTTCTCCATGGCATAGTTAAGGTCTGTACTTTCTTTCCCTCTTCAACACCTTTTCTTCCTTCTTTATTTCTTTTTTTTTTTTTTTCTTGTTTCAGAACTTTTGTTTATTTGTTTATTTCATTTTTATGGCCAGTTCAGCCTGCCCTGAGGGCAGCACTGGTGCAGCATGTGGTGCTGGGGATCAAACCAAGGTCCCTGCAGCCGCCTAAGCTTTCCTAAGCAGGCGCTTTAGACCACTGAGCCATCCTGCCGGGCCCCCCTTCTTTATTTCTTTTCTCTATCTCTGTCTTCATTTCTGACTTTGTCTATTGCCTCTCTGCCTCACTGCCTCTCTCTCTCTCTCTCTCTCTCTCTCTCTCTCTCTCTCTCTCTCTCTCTCCCCCTCTACCCTCCCTCTCCCCCTATCTCTGTCT
>PVJA010029190.1:0-26898 GCA_004027025.1 Myocastor coypus | reverse complement strand
CTCCCCTCCCCTCCCCTGGGACCTGCCATCAGGCTGGCTCCTGTTGGGTTTCCCAGCACGATTCTATTTCACACTGGTGCGTGGAAGGGGGAGGAGACTGTGTTATTCATGGAAATGATAGCACTGAACTGGTCGTCACATTTTAAAAGTTCATTGGATTAATTCTAATATCACCCTTTCCAGGGATGAATGTTTATTTGTAGTTGTTAAAAGTGATTTCAAGTAGCAAGTCTTGTCATTAGTGATGGGGAGGAAAGCAAGGAGAAAAAATTAAGCAGGGAGGCAGAACTCCCGTTTGGATGGTGGCTGCTTTGCCTACCCGCAGTCTCACCCACACGCTGATGTCTGTGATGAAGAGCATCATTGGGAAGCCTGGAGAAGGAGGGAAGTATGAATGTTCGTGATCTCGTCCTTGTACGGCTGTATAGTATATCGTATATACTATTGTGTATCTTGTCCTCTGTGGTCTTGTGCTTGTGACCTTCAGTCCTGTGTGATGAATATTGCTATAATTTACTCTTAACTCTTGTGCCTTTTTCTCTTTTTTCCTCCAGGGAGCGGTTTACTAATTTTTCTTTTTCTGGGAAACCTTGCTTGACTTCATGTCTGGTGTTTGGTATCTGGAGAGAAGGAAGATTGGCTTGGGTGTTGGTGTGCAGAAATAAACCAGAATATTTTAACCAATATTCTTGCAGGATTTCAGCGTGCTTAGCCCTTTGGAGCCCTATCTGATTCCAGGATCATGTCTTTCCGGACAGATGGAAACTTACCTCTCTGCTCCATGCACAGTGACCAGGGAGCTTGGCTCCTCAGCTTGCATGGGTGGTTTTGGGGTGAAGGTAGCGCTAGGTGCTCAGATGCAGAGCACCTTTGGGGGCTTGCATGAACTTGATAGCTGTCATGCAAGAGCACACTGCACCACGCGTGTGTGTTGCTAACACTTCTTCCTTTCTCTCTCCTTCTCTCTCCTCCCCTTTCCATTTCCTTGAAAATGCGGCCACAGATGTCAGTCAAAGTCCAGGTGAGTCTGTGTTTGCGCAACTGCCATGGGAATTTCCTGTCTGCTAGCTTGTGCATGGTTTGGGTGTGATCCTTTTTCTGGAAAAATCTAAGTATAGTTATAGTTTTACTGGTTTGGGTTTAGAACAACAAATGCCCTGAGATGATATGTTTGTATTGGTATTGAGGAACCATTTCAAAACTCAAAGAATATGGTTCCCTCATTTATGAAATCTCTTCCTTCTGTTGAATATTTTGGAATAAATCAAAGAAATACAAAATTAGCATTATTTAAAATATTTTAAAATGTGTTCTTAAATTCTTCATATTAGTGAAATTATTGTTTTGTCTCCCATAAATCAGTTTGTCTTCTATAGGTTCATGTGTTCGAATGTTGAAGATATGCCATACTTAGCATGGAAAATGTGACATGGGTAACAGAAGGTTCCTTTCCTTTTACTATTAGAAATGTCAGTTTTTCTTCATAATAATGTTAACAGTATATATATATTTTTGGTTATATAAATAGTACATGGTCACTGTTAAAAGGAAAAGAGAGATGGTTTGACTCGATGGATTTTGGCCAATAGACAAGTACAAAAATCATCTTTGTTATAATTGCTCATTTTTATGTTTAAATTGCATGCAAATCTAGATTCCTAATTTTAAGAACTGTGTGTGTAGTTGGACATATATGTACACATACACACACAGAATCATTTGAGGCAATGCAGGCATTTATAGATGAGTGTCAGATGATTTAGAATGGTTTGGAGACTATGTCAAACTAGACAGAACTTCGAATTATTCTAGAATAATCAACCTCACCAGGTAGAAAAGGAGCATCATCACAGATATTTTCACATGCTTTCTTACTTAGTCTTTTGGGTATTTGATTCTTATGCCATCAATATAAGATGGCATTATTAGGGAGGTGTGAAGTAGTATTATACCCATTGTAATGGCAGGAAGTTCAGGGCCAAAGAACACACAGCACAGCAGTGGTAGAATGACCATGTGGACCCAGGGCGCTTTGACTGTAAACATTCTTCACTGGTGAGTACTGGGTCTTCGCTGAAAACTGGACAACCAAGGACCTTGTGAGTATTCCCTGATGGAGCCGTACCACTGTGCAGTCATTTATTTTTGCTTACATGTAAATAATTTTTTACTAGCAGTCCTTTTTCCTAATTTAACATACTGTTTTTACATATCTAAAATAGTCAACCAGACATAAGTAGTGTCTTTCTCATCATTGCCCTGTCTGGTGTGACACAGCTGCCCCTGCCGACCACAGAGGTTCTCTATTTCTTCTGCCTATTTCCCCATCTTTAAAAATAATTAATACTTGAACTGGTATTTGGACTAAAGCACAGGACAATATTTCCTAGGAAGATACTATTCATTTTGTTTTTCCTATTTCATAATATTTTAGTTCAATTACCTCATTCAAAAATATTCGTGTACCAGACCCTGGGGGAAAATGGTGAGCAAAACATAAGGCCTTCAAGTACCTTTAGGCTAGACAAAGCCAGACAATGCATTAGGAAAAAAGAAATACATATAGATCTGGGTGTGGTGGCACATACCTGTAATCCCAGCACGTGGGAGGCTGAGGCAGGAGGATCAGTGTGAGTTCGAGACCAGCCTGGGCTACAAAAGTGAGCTCAAGGCCAGCCTGAACTGCGAAAAAGAAAGGAAAAGAAATATATATATTTCCTGTTTTTTAATGTGTTTGGTACAGGGTCTCACTATGCAGCTTGAGTCCTAGTGATCTTCCTGTGTTCATTCTCCTCAGCACTGGGATTACAGGTGTGCACCACCACACCTGGTCTTGGTGGCTGGCTCAGTATGCCTAGAAATGGGGCTGGTGTAGTGTGTGGTATAGGGTATTGAACCCCTGTCCATGCGCTTGCCTGAGCAGGCACTTAGTCTGCTGAGCTATCTTGCTATATGTCTGTCTGTCTGTCTATCTATCTATCTATTTAAATATATATTAATGCACAGATATACAACACACACACACACACACACACACATATATATATATATACACACACACATTCACATACTACAGGTATGTATATATTGATATGCATTTTATCAGGTGGTGAGTGAAAAGCAAAACAAAGCTTTTGTAATTAAGGAAGGGGAGAGTGGTTGAAGGGAGAGTACAGGAATGGGGAAAAAATAATCAAATTCTGTCACACACAGGTACAAATGCCATATGATGAATGTGGTCATTATGCATATCTACAGTGTACCAATAAACCTAATTAATTAAAACAGTTCTGTGGAGGAAAACAGAAGAAAATAAATAGAATTTTGTTATGCATTGAGAACAGCCAGAAAAGGCTTCTCTATTAAGAGACTATTTGCTAGGGCATCTGAAGGAGGAGAGGAAACAGCTCCACGTTTCCAGTCGTGTTTATTCAAGGGCTAGTTGGCTCATCCTCTCCTCCTGGTTTATGATGGAGATGTGGCCCAGAGTTGCCTCTCAGACAGGTCCTTGTGGCACCTTCCCAGGGTCTCCCAGCTGGGATGCACAGGGCTGAAAAGCATCCTTTGCCTGTGGGGCACCCTTGGACCTGAGGTTTGCACTGTGTTCTAAATCTCACAAAGGTACAACATCGGTTTTGGTGGAACAGGGTGGTAGGGTACATCACACATTCAATCTATTTAGGGCCACATTGGTATGGCTGCCATACCTCGGACAACAGCAGCTCTAATGCTGCAGAGCACTACGGCACCCACCATAGTACCATTCCCATGTCATGGCCATCATCTTTAATTTTGTTAATAACTCTCTGATGTATGTGGCCCAAGCCTCATTTCACTGTGGAGGAACTTGAGGCCCAGAGAGGTTAAATGATGTGCTATGGTCAGTCAGCTACAGAGCAGCAGGACCTAGAGGGGACCCCAGACTAATGTGAAATCTTATGCCCTTCATTCTGCCCTTGTAGGGTCTAGTGCTGGCTGTCAGCCCGTTGCTCCTCTCACCCCTTGTTTTTGGGCTGTTCTCAAGCCTGGGAACAATCGCTGGTTCAGAATCTCACCCTGTGGCTCTGGACACAGCAGTAGACTGTCCAAACAGACCTGCCTTGGCCATGGCGAAGGGCATGCCTGCCTCTTTCTGAGGCCCTGGCTGGGCAGTCTGGAGCCAGCCACACTGAGGCTCTGACACAAGCAGCCATTAGTGGTGCCTGGATCTTTTCTTCCTTCCCCTTAAGTAGACAAACTTGGGATTCAATGAGCTAATGTAACTGTTTCAATAGAGGCTGCTGGAAGACTAAAGGGATGATTGATTAATTGATGAATTTTACATGCTGAGGAGATTGTTTGAAACTAACCCTACTGTACAATGCAACCTGAGGTGGGTCTCGTGAGCAGCACCTTTCCCAGTTCAGGAGACAGGCTGGGAACTTGAGAGTGGGACCTGTATACCCAGGGGAACAGCAGGACCCTTCACAGCCCTCTTCCTAGTCTCGCGGAAGGAGGTTCGGAGAGACCCAAGGGAAGATGAGCCTTTGTGGCCTGCTGACCTGCAGGAGATGTGTACCCAGACTGTCCTTATCTACCCCTGCAGAGGGGGCGTTACCACTCCCATTCATGGGAATGGAGCCTCAGGAAGCTTCAGTCACTGCCTGTGGTCCCCTCTAGTGGTGAGGAGAGCAGCATCTCAGGTCTGTGGGGCTCCAAAGTTGGGGTGCTTGTTCTTCTAAACCCTGCTACTCCACAGCAGTCCTAAAGGCCAAGGTTGGGTCCTTCTTGGGTCTACATTCTAGCTCTTTGCATATGCGTGACCCAGGGTAGAGCCTAGGTTAACTTGAGTGAAAGGAAAGATGGACTGTGTGATATGGGCGGGGTCTGGAGACAAAGGGAGGCGTAGGGTATCCTGTGGGAGGAGCGCAAGCTTTTCAGGGGAGGAAACTGAGGCCCAAAGAAGGGACATGTCCAAGAACAAATAGTCCATGGGCAGCCTGGGAGGGAATCCTGTCAGGTGGCCTATCCTATGCTTTTGTCCATTGGGCTTTATCATGGATTGCCTTCAGATGCTTTGGGGGCACGAGTGGGCAGTCCCATCCCTGCCCTGTCCTACGTGCCCTCTGCCCTCTTCTACTTCTGCTTGTCTACACCTCTCTGCCAAGGGGAAAGTAAACTCTTTGGAGGTGAAGAGAAGGGATAGATGGAGGAAGGGTCTAGGAGGCAGGATAGTTGGGGGGCCTGTGATTGTGAGACCCCCCACTCCACTCCCATTCCCCAACTGCTCTCTCCTGTGGAGGGGCTGTTTACGGTCTCCCTGACAGCCCAGCCTCTCTTCAGAATGGATAATTTCTCAGGCTCTGCCTGCTGATTAGAGCTGGAATTTAAATGAATAACTGTGACCTTGTGAAAGTGCCCTAGTTATGCAGAGGCCCGATGAGGAAATAGGCCTCTTGCTTCGGTCCATCAGAGCCCTGGCAGGCGCAGGAGGAAGGGCGGCGTCTGCGGGGCCCCAGAGGAGGCCTGATCTGTTGTTGTGGGAAGGAACGGATGCGTTTGCTTGAGCCTTTCTCTGTCCACTCTTGACCTCCACCCCTTGTTTTGTGTGGCGGGCAATCATTTCAGGGCCGTCCTGAGCCCTGCCCTATTTCTGAGCAGTTGCCCAGCCCAGCCCCAGGAATGCTGTTCCAAATCTCAAGGCAGGAAGCTAGGAGCTCTTGGGCATCTGACACGGGTCTGTGGACACGAATGAGTGCCACAGCACCTTGCTGCTTCGAGGGTGACTTCAGAGCCAACAGTCAGCACCACAGGGACCTTGTCAGAAAAGCCCAAGCGCAAGCCCGCCTAGACCTACAGAATCACAAGTGGCTTTGTCTAGAGAGCCTGGTAGTGTGAGCACATTGATGTTTGACACATTCTGGACTGGGGATTTCTACTCTCTCCTCCCTTTGGGAACAGCAGGGCTGTCTGTACCAGGGAAGTGGCAGCTTAAATTGTTTCTTATGGCAAGAGATCCCTGCTTGACCCAGCTCATAGGGGCAACAGGGGGAGTGGGCACAGCTGGGTTAGGGAGTGGCAAGAGTGGACAGTCCTGACCACCTTGTCTGAGCACGTCACTGCCCGGGTATCTCCTGTGTAGTGATTTACATTTCACAAGTGTACCAAGATAGCACGGGAGGAAGATGGGGTTGACAAATGGGTCTGAGGACAAAATCCAGCTCACTGCCCTGTTTTATATTGCCCATGAACTAAGAATACATTTTTTAAGTGAATGAAAACAATCAACAGATAGTATTACAATTACTTTATGAGGTTTAGATTTTCATGTTCATAAAGTCTTTGCCTGAACTCAGCCATACTCATTCATTTCTGCATTGTTCACTGCTGCTTTTAAGTGGCAAAGCAAAACCTGCCTCGGGTTACAGCACAGACTCAGAAGCGGGTGCATGGGTTGACTTGGCTCCTCTCCAGCTATGTAACCTGTCCCAGTCGCTTCGCCTTTGGGGCTCGTAGTTTCTGTGTCTGTAAGGTAGGCACCTGAGAGTCCACACCTCGTGGGGCTGCTCTGAAGCTTAGGTGCCTCATGCTCGCATGGTAATTACACTGCAGCTCCTACTGTAAGCCATTTCCCGTCATCCTTTCCATCTGTGTTCTCCGTTAAGGTGTGGTGGTGGTGAATCTGCGACAAGTGTGCCACAACAGGCTGTTTGTATCCCTAAAGCTCCCAAAGGTTCACCCTTGCTGTTATAGAGGAAGGTACTTTGAAAGGTTTTCACGAAGCCCGTCCCCTCTTCTCAGGGTGTGTTGGACTGCCTAATCATCCAGAGGCGTGCTTCTGTGTCTGGCTAAGGACCTCTCTAAATGTGTCTGTGGTTCTGTCTTAGACCCATATTCTGTCCCATTGGTTCTGACCTTGGTGCTTCCATCAGAGAGGTTCTTTTTAGAGCTACTGCTCTAAGTGGAGTCTTAAAAATCCCAGTATGAGGGGACCAATACATATAGATGACCCATCGGGCGCTGGGTACCTATGCCTTCATTGATAAAGAACCCCAACCTCTGAGATAGTATATCATTTGCTGAGAATCAGAAAGAAGCATGATATGATAGATTTTAAGGTCTAAAGTCAGGTTTGCTTCTGCCACTTTTCTTAGGTGCTGTGTGCCATTGGTCAAGTCATGTAACCTGTCTGGGCAACAGGATTCTTTCAATGTGAAGGATCTGAATCCAATGACCTTTCAGCTTCTTTGTTCTAAGAGTCCATCATAATATTTTTGAGACCCCTTAGGGAACAGCAAACCAGACGACTGGCTTTCCATGACCAGGATTTACAGTTCCTACCTCTAATAGGGCTATATTTTCTGACTTCTTTGCTATGTTTTTGGACAACAGCCACATTTGCTTTTTCTCTTATTATCTTATTAGGAAAACCAGTTGACATTTATTGAGCTTATATTTTGAGCCAGACTCTGAAACATTAAGTTTTCCATAAATTATTTAATTCTGAGGAGGTAGATGTTGCTTTAAGGTCCGTCTCCGCCATGAACAAAGGGAGGCTCAGGCTTGAATGGTGCTCAGCACTGTCAAGGTGGTGGTCTGTCTGGTCCTGGAGGCAGGGCTGAAGAAGTCCTACTAGAGTACACAGCCCGCACAGGTGCACTCCTGGTCACCACCCTGTCTTCTCCACCTTGCATAGTTCCGATACACTGGATGACAAAGTAAATATGTGTTGAATGAATAAATAATGCTCAGGTCTCTGCTGGTAGTTTTGTCACACATTGCTCTGAAATTCTGCTTTCTGTTGGGGTTTACTCGGAGCCAGAGGGAAAGTCAACTGATTTTTATTCAGTGCCCATCTTGAGCTCTGCCCAGGGGACAGGGTAAGCTGCTGGGAAATCCACCACTGCTGTGTATCATTGTATTGGGAGGGGTCTGTCAGCTGGGTGGACAGTGCTCCACTTCCAGCCAATTGCCTGGCAGGGGTGCAGGAGGAACCCCTTGGCTCCCGTAGCTATTCTCGATGAGTAACTATGAGTAAGGCACTATTTTCCAGCCTGCCTGCCTAGCTATCTGGAGGAAGCAGATCATAGAGCCTGGCACTTTTTTCTAGAGCCTTTTAAAATCCTCATCTTATTGTCTGAGAAAGGCAGACCCAGTAGGGTGTGGGTCATGCCGCATTTCATTTCTCAGTTTTGGAGGGCGACATCAGAGGTAGAGCCACAAAAATCGTTGGTGCTATCCCGTAGTTTCTGTGGAACTGCACCACTACCCTCTGAGCCCACTAAACGTATGCAGGTATTCATTTTTGGTCCAATGATAGGTGACCCCCTTTAGTAGAAAGAACAATGAACGCTAAGTGTCCTCTGATATATGTGAGAGTTGTATTCAAAGATTTGTACTGCTCAAAATGCCATTGAGGACACCACTGAGAATCTATTATAGATCAATTCTTCCCTTGCGTGGAAGGGGAAATGAGGCTATAGAACCTCCGCGTAACTCAGCAAATCCCACAGCTTGTGTGTGGCAGCGTTGGAGTTCTTCCCAGCCTGCAGATCAGCCTATGGAGGTCTGGTAAGGACATGGATGAAGCTGGCCAGCCCTCAGGAGGGGTAGGGAGATGGGATGCAGCAGAGAATCCAGGACGGTGGGTCCCTTTGTGGTGCAGTTGAACTGTGTCCCCAGACGATGGAGGCATCTGAGGATGCAGCGGGCAGTGCTGCCAGCTCTTTTGAGATATGGTGTTGGCAAGCTGCTAAGGGGGGACAGGCAAGGACCCTGGACAGATCAGGCTCCTCCATACTGGTGGTTGCCTAACAGGCAGCCTTTGAGCCCTCCCAGTGTGGGAGGGACTGTGTAAAATGTTTTTCCCGTGTGTTTCATGTGGTTACCACAGTGATGCTGAGGTGACAGTTGACAGATTTTATGGGGAAAAAGCACAGAAAAGTTAATTTGCTCTGAAGAATTAGTCACAGTTAGTAAGCAGTAGAGCTGGAATTTGAATTCAGATTTTGAGTTCTGAGATAGTGTCTGGTAAACATGAAAATCCACCTGGATAGGTGCTAGAGGTGACCTAGGATCATTAGAGGAGGCTCCTTCTCACAGAGGATTCTGGTATGGCCAAAGTTGGAGAGTTACTGTTGGAAACAAAGTGATCTGGGAAGTAAAGGGGTAGGAAGCTTCACTCTCATCACTATCTTGTGCCTCTTGGACCTTAAGGGAATGTGGAAAGGTAGAGAGGAGAATGGCATGATACTTTGTATCTTTTGTCTGTGTCTTGAAGGCATTTTGCTCACTGGGCTTGTAGAGGCGCCATTCACACTCATTATAGCCAGCTGTGTTTCCCCCATGCCTCCTTCCTGGGCACTGCAGGCTCTTGAAGAGCAGGGGATGTTCTCCTCTTTGAGAGCAGAGGCCTCTCTATGCCTGTCACACCACCTTCTGCAGTACTGCCTATGCTCACAAACTTTGGCTAGGATGCACATTTTAGGAATGAAAGGGAAGCAACAGATCCCCAAAGCTCTCTATGCACTTAGCGTTTGAATCCCTCTCTTAACAGTTTTCTGGAGGAGGATTCCTGAGATAACTCAGTGGGCAAGCACAAGGACCAGGGTTTGATCCCAGGCACCACAAACTGTGCTGGCCCCATCCCAGGCTGTGCTGAGCCAGTCACTGAGTCTGGGCATGGTGAGGCTAAAAACAGGAGGATGACTGTGAGTCTGAGGTGCATAGTGAGACTCTGCCAAATACATTTAAAAAATGAGTTCACTAGAGGGGCTGTAGGGTAGAAGGAACCCTTCTCCACTGTTGGTGGCAATGTAGACTCGTACAACCACTGTGAAAATCAGTATGGAGATTCCTCAAAAAACTAGGATTAAGGTCCCATTGGGCCTAGCTATTTCCCTCCTGGGTGTTTGACGAGAGGAACTGAAAACATCATACACAGCAATATATGTGTACCCATATTTATAGTAGTACAGTTTGTCATAGCTAAATCTTGGAAACAACTCAGAAGCCCCTCAACTGAGGAATGGATAAAAAAGATGTAGTGTTTTTATCCAATGGCATATTACTCAACTATGAAGAAAAACTCAAGGCTTTTATAAGTAAATGGATGCAACTAAAGGCCATATTCATAGGTGAAATAAATCATGCCCAAATATGTAAACATTGTATTGTAGCCCTAATATAAGAACCTGAAAGAGTAAATAAAACGCAAAAGATACAACATATATTGTGAAAGAGAAAGAAACTGCTCAATAAGAAAGAACAACTAGGATGAGGGAAGGGAGGAAAGAAAGAACGAAGGGGAATATATATATATATATATATATATATATATATATATATATATATACATATATATACACACACACATACATACACACACAATAAGGTAATTATATTACTAAACTCTATTGGTTCACTGAAAGAAATGGTTAATGCTTAATTTTTCTGACCAATTTCACATGCTTGTTTCTGGCAATCTGGGCAACTACTTCGAAGACAACATTATGCAGTGTAGCAGTCATTGTTGAACTCCTGTCACCTTGCATTTTGAAATTCTGTATTGCTTCTAATGCTTTTTAGAATTATTTTTTATTCTCTTTAAAATGCACAAGTTTATACAGTCTCAGTGCGAGCTCCTTTGGTGATGGACTCTGGCTGTCCTTCGCCTTTCCCTGCATCCCGACAACCCTGAGTGGCCGAGAGCTCCCTTTTCTCCTGAGTTGCTCTAGCTCTCACCACCTGGATGGCTTCCTGCCCTTGGAGACACAGAATAGATCTAATTCCATTGCCTGTGTTTGAAGACAAGGCTTTTGCCTTTAAGGATTTTCTTTTCTAGCGGCTAAAACATCTCTGGTTTCTATGGGCATTCTCATCTATGGGCTGAGGTTCTTTCATGCAGATCATTGTTCTCTGAAAAATGACACTCCCTAAGTCCTGCATCCTTTGCCCACACCACATACAGTATCGTGGGCATTATTGGGATCAATTCCACTCCCTTCTCATGGGCTCTATATCTATTAATAGCAGTACCCAGCACCTTAGAATTTTTTTTAAAAAACTACTGTCATATTAAATTTAACTTAAAGTCAGTGGAAAACTTCACTATTTTTGTGTGCACTGCTGCCAAGCCATTTTTTTTCTCCTTCTTGGACTTGTGCACTTGTTTTTTGACTTAGGTTTTGTTAAATTTATTACTATGGTCTATTTGGGTACAGTTCTTCATCTAGCACTTGTGCTCTTCCTTCCAGGTTTTTATGATTCATAAATGGAGCACAGGGGTCTTTCTGGATAGCTCAGTTGTTCAAAGCACCGCTTGTGCAAATGCAGTCAGGTGCAAAGGACTGCGGTTCGATCACTAGCTCCACAAGCTGCACCAGACCCACGCTTAAGGCAGCCTTAACTAGTCCTCCACCACTCCAAAAATGGAGGATAATTTCAGAAATGTTTGTGACAGTAAGAAAGCAAGGATTTGCTCTTCTTTGGGATAAGTCTTTCCTAAAAGTCATTGTCTATCACTTAACCCTAAGGACCACAGGTCTCCTACTGCTTTTCTCTCTCTCTGCCCATAGCATTTGCTCCATCTCCCATTAAGGGATGGAATCATCTGGCTGTGTGCTGCAAGCCTTCTTTCCTTTACTCTGTGGCTGTGCCTTACAGAAGGTGTGAGTCCTCATGAGCGTGACTGCAAGCAACATTTTCTGTGCAGCTCAGCCACCATGGTGCAAAAGCCGAGCTGATAGAGAGACAAGCAGTGAGTGGTGGCAGATGCATCCAATAGTGAGGTTGCAAATTCTGGGCATAGTTGTATCACGGAAGGGGAAAATGCAGTGGCTGCTTGGCCCCTACCTTGGAGGAGTCCAGGGCACGCTCTTCTTCTCATTGTCTCTAGAAATTGTCACCAGAGTCCAGTTATTCAGCACATCCTTAGTACTGAGTCCAGATTGTGGAGAAGCTAAAATATCATATACCCACATAGACACATGCATACAAGCACACACATGCACACACGAGTGCACACACACATACATTTTCATATGCTTGACTATTAGGTCATGATTGCTGTTGTATGGCTAGCTGTGTTTTTGTGGGGCTGAGCTATACAGTAGGATGAGCTGTTGTTGAAGCCTATCATTCTGATCATGGGTAGTGTTCTAAATACACTAGTTCGAACCAAGTCAGAAACAGTCAACTATGAACAGTTTCATGAGGTTCTGTCCACTATATTGCTTGCCCACTTTGAGTTCATAGAGGCAAAAATTTAAAGTTTGAATGGATTTTTGGTAGCTGTCTCCTCAACCCCCGCTTAGGCTCTCATGTTTGGTATTCCTGCAAGTGAAACTTGCCTTCTTATCCTACCCTCAGCTCCTGCCAAATGTGAGCGCACCTTTGTTTTGCACGTGCAGCTCCTTAAATGCTTGCCAACAGTGTCATATCCCCACCTAGCTCCTTATTCGCACTGCACAAAGAAGCTCCTTCAGCATCCTGCATAGCATGTGCTCTGAGGCTCCTCATGTTGGCTGGCTCTGCTCCACCTGTGCCCCCACCTGGTTTATGTTCCTCTTAGTACAGGCTACTGTACTCTGAACCAAAGCCCTTGTTTCATGGTGCCAAGGAAGGACACCCATTTTTTGCTGGGTGATGCTGGGGTAGGGAATTGTGGCAAAGTTCCAGAATTTAATTCTGTCCTTTAAAATTTAATTTTACTATTTGCTGATTCCCACCCTTTTTTTTTTTTTGGAGACCTTTTTTATTTTATTTATTTATTTATTTTCTTTTGTCTTTTTGAGACAGGGTCTCGCTATGCAGTTGAGGCTGGTCCTGAGCTCACTTTTGTAGCCCAGGCTGGTCTCGAACTCACACCAATCCTCCTGCCTCAGCCTCCCGAGTGCTGGGATTACAGGCGTGCGCCACCACACCCGGCTTGGAGACCTTTTTTAGTAGCTAACAAATTAATGATTCTTCTGAGCTATGATTCATTACCTCAGGATAGTGATAGCATGCTGTAAATTCAGTTCAAATCAGCCAAGCTACTGACTGTGGGATGGGCCTTTGTTCTGCTGAAAGGTGCTGTTGAGCCCTAAAAGAAAAGCAATGCATAGTCCATAGTGATGCTAAAGTTATTAGTATAAAAAATGCTGGGCTTAGCCGGGCGTGGTGGCGCACGCCTGTAATCCCAGCACTCGGGAGGCTGAGGCAGGAGGATCGGTGTGAGTTCGAGACCAGCCTGGGCTATGAAAGTGAGCTCAAGGCCAGCCTGAACTGCATAGTGAGACTCTGTCTCAAAAAGACTAAAAAAAAAAAAAAAAAAAAAAAAAAAAAAAAAAAAAAAAAAAAATGCTGGGCTTAGGAGCGGCGGCTGTTCCTCAGTGGCAGAACACTTGCCTGGACTTAAGGCAAGAAGCAAGCACAGATACGTACAAATTGGCACAGATAGGCACAGATAGACACACCATTTGCCTAGCAAGGGCGGAGGTCTCCCCTTTCTGTGGCTGCTCACTGCCATGGCACCTGACTTCTTCAGCCTGCACCCCCCCCCCCCCCCCCCCCCCCCCCCCCCCCCCGTGAGAAGTCCCTATGCTGCACCCCTGTCTTTGAGGAGAGAGCTTTAATTTCACTGTCTTAATAGTCTTTCCCACCAGGTAATATCAACGGGGGAAAAAGTCTGAGTGTGTCATTGTTCACATTTGCATTTCAGAGAGGGAACTAGTTTAACAACCCCATGAAATGACCAAGGGAAGGAAGAACTTCATGTTTTCGTGAAGTGCACACTAAGCTTCCTTCTTTTAAAAGCCAATCTGAATGGGAGATTCCCCTACTCTCTTCCTAATTCTGGACCACTCTGCAGACAGGATCCTCTTGGCTTCTACTGCTGCCCATCTTGACATCGCCTTGATTTTCCCAGAAACATCAGGTATCTACTCTCACCTTCCTATTTTATGTACTTCATGTAGTTGCTCTTTTAAAAAGTCCTTGTGGCTTTTTTGTAAGAATTAAGTGTTAGCACTCATGGAAATTAGTGACATTTAATTTCTCCACTTTGCTATGGAAAAAGAGATGATATACATCAATTTTTTTTTAAACTGGGATAAAACTTATCCTAAATGTGAATGAAATAAAAGTCTTGACAGAGATAAATCCCTACCCTCCGATTTTGCCTTATCCTTTATTTTCCCCCCCATGAAATACTACTTCCAATTACCCACCCAGGGCAAAGGAAGGGAAGGCTGGATTGAAAACCATCTGAGGTGGAGGGGGGTATTAGCTTCAGTGATGGAGAGCTCCAACTTCCGCCTGCATCTTGGAGGTTGCATCTTCCTCTTGCTCGTGCCGTAAATGGTTCCCATTCTGTCTATTACTCATTCTCACGACAGGCTTCATGATGGCCACAGCTGCTTACAAATGACTTTGCTTTCATAGCCATTTCCATTTTCCTGTGCTGCAAAAGCAGCTGTCTCCATGGGGATTTTCCTGAAGGGTGTAGCATAGTTTAGGGAGCCATAGGTATATTTTGCATATATTTTACATATGATTTGCAGCCTGTTCTAAGGCAATTTCAACTTTGCAGATCTTGTCCACTGGTGATCCTTTTCTCCTCTTGCTCCTGAATGCATTCTGGGAATCACAAAGAGGCACAAGAAGGATGGGATATAGTGCTAGAAAGGGAGGAAGAAAGATAAAAAAGTATCGGATACCCTGTTAGGACCCAGGATTGTCAGGATCAGTTAGGGTACTACTTTGTCAGTGTGTGACATGAGAATGTAGACCCTTCAGTTACTGTCCTCCTCCTCCTCCTCCCTCCTCTCTCCATAGTTCCCTCCTTCTCTTCTTTCTCCCCTTTCCTCTTCCTCTTTCCCTTCTCCATTCTCTTCCTCTTCCTCTTGTTCTTCTCCATCACAATTCTTTTCAGAAAGACACTGTAGTTTTAAAAGAAGTCTATATTGGCAGTTCTTAATTTCCTGCCCAGGTAAAGACCATCAGACCCCACCTAGCCCTTAGGTGATCTTTTTTGGGGATAACTTTTGGGTTTTTGCTGTGGATCTGTATGAATCCAGATCCCATTGTCAGATTCTTCTCCTTTGCTTCTGTGAGTCCCTGGTGCAGTTCATGGCTCAGTTTCTGGCAGCCCTAGACCATCGGCCCCAGAATAAACATTGAACTTCCACCCAAGTCAGGGTGGTGGTGCTGGGGCTGGTGGTGCTGGCTGATGGGGTACCGTTGCACATGCATGCTGACCTTCTTCTTCTGAGGTTAACCTTCCAGAAGATCCATTATCATTTAACTCCTTTCCCATGAGCCATACACATAATACATATCTAACATAGCTTCTGATTCTTTTCTTGTGAATTATATCCCTCTAAGGTTTTTTGACCATTATTTTCTGTAATTTATGTTGGAAAGTCATATATTTCTATATTCTTTTGAGATGTCATTTAAAAAATGTTAATGTTAAACGTTCCTGAGAAAAATCTTCATGATAGCTCAGTATTCTTCCACCCTTCCAGCTACCACTCACTGCTACCGCCCCTTTCCCTTGAGGTCTCATTGGCTTCCATGAATGTGGGCCTTCTTTTCTATGGAGGGAATGTGGTACGGTCTTATACTCTTCCTGACTTCCTTTAGACCATAGCCTTATAGTGTTAAATTCACAGTAGACATTTTTGCTTGGAAGATTTTTCTTTTGCCTCAATTCATTATGCCTAAAACAGATCTGACTGTCCTTCTCCAAATCAATCTCCTGATCCCACACACCTCTTATTCCATGACTTCCCTCTGCCTCTCATCACCCCCTCCCCTACCGTATCTCATTTATCATCAAAACCTGCTGAATCCTCCTCTTGGCTTTCCCGTCTCACTGTCACGATGTTCATTTGGCCTCTTTTCCTATGAGTGATCTTTCTGCCTTCAACTCTTTGCCTGTAATCCATCCTCTCCACCTTACTTTCAAAGCAATCTTTCCAAACAGCGTTTCCCCCCAGCTGCTCATGAACCCTCAGCTGCAAGATCAATCCAATTTCCTTAGCCTTGAAACTTAGCTCCATACTATGGAACCTTTTACTTTGTCTTGATATGGCTGTTTATGTGCATCAATGCCTTTATCTGTACAGTGTACTATTACATTCCTACCACATGCCTGGTAGCCCCTAGTTATTTCAGAAAAGTTGAACTGGAAAGTTTTACAAATGCACTTTGTGGTCTTGGGAGTTGATGGTACTACCTAGAATAACCACCATCTTCCAAGATCTGTTTAAAATCTCTCTGACCTCCAGAAACTTTGCTTAAGTACACAGGACCCTCCTCTTAATCCCAACTGCCTTTATTGTCTGAATTCATTATCTAACACAACAATTCCTCATGCAATCATCAAACACATTCTGGGATCCTACCTGCTTTGTGTTGAGCACTACAATATCTATTGTTCCACACACTGATGTACTGTCATGGCATAATGTTAATAATAAATTTTATAGAGCTCTTGCCAGCTCTACACTGGCCCAGATTTACATATATTAATGTATTTAATGCTCAAAACAGTGTGTGAAGTAGACACTATTATCCAAAGTTTTTAGCCAGGAGAATCAAAGTTTGAAAATGTTTAGTGAATTTCCTGGCGTTATAAACCAGACAGAAGCAGAGCGGGATTACAAACCCAGCTCTGAAGCCCTTGATCTTAACCCCATGCCTCATGGTCAGGTACCCATGCATACATCACATGTCTGTTTATGTAAATACAAGCACATGAGCCTCTGCTCAGTTGAGCTCAAGACCCCAGGCATACTTTTCTATACTGTGTCCTCTCTGCCTTGCTCAGTCCTCACATACAATTGGTAGCTAATTCATTTGCTTCATTGATTATTAATTCTCTCTCTTTTTTTTTTTTTTTTTTTTTTGATTGTTAATTGTTTTCCTCAGTATCTGGGACCTGAGATTCACAGCACCAAGTAGGACTGTTTTGACATAGGAAGTGGACAGGATTTCAGAATATTTGGTTCTGGATTCTAAAAGCTATGAGGATAGGATTGAATAAGAAAAGATGCTGACATGAAAGCTTTTGAAAGTGGGATAACATTTCCTTCACAAAAAGCAAAATAAAGCTCAAACAATATTATGATCACATAGTTCCTCCCCTTCCCATCCCATTTCCTGTATTCATGTCCGTTTTTTTTTTTTTTCTTCATTGCCTGCAAAGCCAATGTTTTGCCCTTAGGATCCCAGCCCTGTGTTCCTGTGTTTCTGACTTTCTACCTTAACACCCCACTATAGGCAGAAGCTGAGGAAAACAGAAGAAAGTAACATTTTGCTTGAGTGCAACACAGCAACTACATATGTAGTTTAATAAAACCTGATAAGGACATATTTGAATTTTAAAAACACAGGTGGTGGGATATTTGCATTTTAAAAGGATTCTTCCCTTCACAAACAGATCCACTGCAGGGTTCCATTAACTATCCAATTCCTCTCAGGGCATTTATCACACAATTTCATTTACCTAAATTTGATTTATGTGGCATTTCTAAGGGGGAGCGCTCAGGTTTCAGTGAGTTTGAGGGTCACTGGGCAACTTATTTAAAATTCAGAGCTTGCGCAGCTACTCCTGAGGACCTACCTGACTTACTCTGTCTAGGGTAGAGCCCAGCTCCTTCATTTTCAGTGAGCATCCCCAGTAAGTGTTCCCATTTTCAGTGAGTGTCTGCAGTTGCCCCATGCATGTCACCCGAGAAATATATGTCAGGAAGCACAAAACCCGAAGCCAACTATTGGGCTTTCTCAATGACCTGCCTGCCCCTTAGCACTAGGTATCTTGGGCTTTCACTTGATAACTTGGTTAAGTATTTATCTGGGTCCAGTAGACACTTGCCTATATTTCCCACTCACTTTCCTGCAGCTGCTCAGAACCTTTAATCTCAGTTGTGAAATATTTGTGTCCCCCTTAACACCATATTTCACCTGTAGGTTTCATTTACATTTTAAGGCCGGTGATGTTCTGGATCCTGACGGTCCATCTCTCATGCGCATCTCCTCTCCCCTACTTCCCATGTGCCTCACCAGTCTGCTCCCACTCCACACCGCTTTATCTTCATGCTCTTGGCTGGGATGCTGAAGGCTATGGCTTGCCCCGGTAATAGCCCGAGCCTTTGAACATAGCTACTTCTGTGTTATTTTCTCTTAGCCAAAACTAAAGCTTTTTTCTCGCTCTACTATCCTACCACCTCCAAAATAAGAAACACCCCATCAGATTAATTTTTTAAATAAAAGCAATAATGAGAATGATTGACTTTGGCATGATTCTGTTCTCCACTGAGAATTAATCCTAGACCTAGAGCAATGAATGCTAGGATTTGCATTTATGATATGCTTATTGTTTAATGAAATTCATTTAAAAAGGCTCTGTGACATTTATGGCACATGTATCTATGTATTTAATATATCACTGATCCTTTAAAAGTCAGCTGCTTGACCTATATTTTGCTTCTGATTACTTTTCTAAATCTCTAGTAATCTCCAAAACCACTTAGAGATTTCCATACTTTACAGTTTTTTTCTCCTTTAATAATCTCTATGTATCTCTGAGTGTTGCTCTGTATAAAGATTCTCTAGGGTGGTCTGGACTCTGTCAAATAGGTAATAGAAGCAAAACAAGAACAAATGTAACAACAACCATGATGAAGGTGAAGATGAAGCAGCAATACAAGAGCAAATAACTGGTGTCACTGGCCATTGTTGGAAACCCTTACTTTTAGTAAATGTACCAGAGCTTGCACTTCCCTGGAAGTGAGGGGCTCTCAATAACTTCATTTACCTTCCAGAAGAGCATTGCCAGAAACTGTCTTGTTTTCCTTAACCTGGTCTTTGTGGATCTTCTTTAACCTATTCAGGTCTGGGCTGGGCTCCCTGATCAAACACAGGGGATTTCGTAGGCAAATAGAAGTGAAGGAAGGGGCAGGAGAGAAAGCTTTAGGTTGTCTGTGAAACTTTTGCAAGCAAGAGCTTATTTGACATGTCCAATAGGATGCTGATTATGTAGAGAACAATACTGTATAGAAAGAAAATATTGATGATTATCTCTGGATGCTGAAATTATGACTGACTTTTTTTTTTTTTCTTTTCATTCCTCTGAATTTTTCCAGGTTTTAACAGTGACCATGTATTACTATTTCAAGTACTATAATTTAAAAGAAAGAAACCTCCTTTACCTGTGGCACTAAAGACTTTTCCTTATGAACCTAGTCTTCTTTTTTTAAAAATGTATTAGGTATAGGGTCTTACTATGCAACTCAGAGCTGCATAGTAATCCTCCTGTTTTCAGCCTCCCCAGCACCGGGATTACAGGTGTATGCCACCGTGCACAGTCTTGGTGGCCAGATCAGTGTGTCCAGAGCCAGGGCCAGTGTGGCATGTGGTACCAGGGCTTGAACCCCAGTGCCCGTGCTCACCTAAGCAGGCACTTAGTCCACTGAGCTATCTTGCTGGCCCAGGAACCTAGTCTTAATAGATCGATTATAAATCTTACCAATTGCATAGAAGAATGTTGAAGGGGGCGGGGAAATGAAAAAAGAAAAACAAAAAGCAAAAAAGCAAACAAAATATCTGACCTCGTTAGCCTCAGGGCGGTTCAGCAAACAAAAGACTGTTGGAAGGTTTGGTGCATGCTGCAAGTGTGTGTTCTGCGCATGGGCCCTGCTGCCACACTAGCTCTACTTAAAAGAATTAAGAGGAGACTGTGCTGCATTTGGGATTTTAACTTTGTCTTCTTTCTTTTCTTCTTCCCCCTCCTCTCTCCTCCCCTCTTTTCCTCCCCCAAGGCCTCTCCCACCTCATGATGAGCGAACAAGGTAGGTACCTCGCATCTGTGCCCTGCTGCCGCCCACACTGCTTGCCTTTGTGCCTCTGGCTGGTCTCTCAGAACCCTGTCACTGCCAGGCCACCCTTCGCCTGTCCCTCCTGGTGCGGGCCAGGCTGGAAGCAGGGCTGCCGTGCGATGGGGGTGGGGGGGCACCTGCCTGATGCATCCTAGTATCCCACCGGCCCCTCCCCCTGGCTTCTCCATTCTCCGCCACCATTTGTCATCCCTGGCCTTGGTCTGGCCGGGCGGCCTCCAAGAGGCAAGCATGAAACAAGGCATGACGCGTCGATAATGGGACTGAATGAAGCTAATTTCAGAGCAACCAGGCGGCTAACTTCCCCCTGCTCCTCCTCAGGCCCCAGTCTGGGCCCAAGGTTGGGGGATAGGAGCTGGGCTTCCCCTGAATTTCTCTCTGGGTAAAGGTTTGCTTTTTGTCTTCCCCTCCATTCCATCGCCCATGTTAATAACATTTTGCATCCCCCGGTCAAAGGAAGCCCTTGGGGATTTAACTGTTTTCAGTGTCATATAAAAGCAAAATCACCAAAAGGACATGCTAATGTCCTCATGGCAGGATTCTAACTCATTATACACCCTGAAGAAAGCTGCATATAAAGATCTGTGAATTCAGCATCTGCGGCCTAAAATATTCAAATATTCAGGGAATGAACTGTGCAGGAAATTCAGCTCAGCTAAGCACAGGGTGGGCTATGAATGGAACTTTTTTCTCTTAAATAAAAATTTTCCACATTATCAGCCCCAATCAGGATGGTGAGAACTGAGCCTACTTAACAGTGTCTTCATTGTTCAGTCACAACTACTGTGTTTCTCTGAAACCTCGGGCTGATTACCCGATCAGCATACCTGCCTTGCCCCTCAATGGAAGACGGTACTTTTATTTTTCTTGTCTATTTCTTTTCAGAATACACACGGCTCCTAGTACCTCTTTGGGAGGATCACAGGAAAGAGTGAAGGGCGGTTGTCTCTGAGTTTTCCTATTTTCCTTGGTCTTGGAGACAGAGAGTAGGCAGTGCCATTCCCCTGTTCCATGATATCTGATCCACCAGATAGAGAAGTGTGATCTGAGCAAGGGAGCTCCCAGGGCTAAAAGAAGATGATTTATGACATCCAGACCCAGGAAGCTGTGAGGATGGGCAGCAGAGAGCATCCAGCTTTGATGTGGCAGGTGAAGGGGGAAGCCTGCTGATATGCTAGAAGAGAGGGGGAGTTCCCAGGGTGAGCTGGGGCTCAAGAAGCTTCTGGCATGAATTCCACCTGTTCTTGTAGGAAGGTGAGAGAAGTAGGTGCTAAGAGCAGGGAGCTATAAAAGGAGGATGAGTAGGGGACACACCTGATGGTGACCCAGTGTCTATGTAGTTAGAGTGTTACTCACTTCTTTAGGAGGACAGAGGAACTGGGCCCAATGAATTGTGGGAAATCCAATACTGCAACTTTGGTGATAGCTTATACTAGGGAAAGCAGGACTTCAGAGTCCTGATCTCAGGGCCATCTCTGTTCTGCAGTCTTGTGTTCTTGGCTGCCCTTCAGGAGCAATCCCAGTTTCTTCACTAGCTTGCAGCGCTCTGCACAACAGATGGCTGATGTCATAGGGCAGAGTATGGCAGGTGGGACACACTGACAAGGACTTCCCTGGCCTTGATTTAGCTTGTCCCAAACATACTGATGAAGCACAGAAAGTCTAAATCCAAACACTGTCAGGAAAAGCACTTGTGTAACCTGTGTTCTGCACTTTACCTGCCTTTGTAGAAGATTCAGGCACAACCATGCTCCAGGGGAAGAGTCAAGTGTTTTGTAGAAAGAGAAAGAAATGATGACCAACATGGGTTTTATGAATTCCTCTTCAGAGGGGTGCTTAAGAAAGGATGCAGAATTCTTCTGGGTGACTGCTGAGACTAAGACTTTAATTTGCTATGTGTGCTTTAAGCTTTTTAAAGCAACCCTTTGACTGCAGTACCCTTCTTCTCATTTTTTCCCATTTCCTACATTTTGTTCATTCCCAAACTTCTGAAGAGTGTCTACCAAACCAGTGCTCTTCTTCCCACCAACACGGCTGGCTTTCTCTTTATTTCCTTGCTTCTAAAGTGGGGAGCTTCTGTCTGGTTCCCACTGAATCTGCAGAATTTGTTGCTGATGTCTGTAAATATGTATGGAAATATTCATGAACGTTGTGTTTGCCTTACCTATACACGTGTGCTATAATTTCTATCCTCACCACTCACACTGATTTGGGAAAATGTAAGAGCCTTGCTTCTTGGGGACTGCCCCTAGCTTTGCTAGATTGGGTAAGAGCACGTAATTTCGCATCTGTGTTCCTGTCCTGTGTGTTGCATGCTGGCAGTGTCTTGTTTCTAAGGATGGGCTGGAGAAGCGTAAATGGAACACAGTTTCCACACCATGGACGGTGCCCTGCTGGCCACCATGCCCCTTGTCTGCTTGATTTTCCACCACGCACTCCTTTGTGCTGCCTTCTCAGGGGCTTGCTGTGCTGCTGCTCTTGCTGTCATGGGAGTTGTTATGTGTGTCACGTCTCTGTGTGTCCAGTGCGCTGATGATCCTCTCCTCTCTCTCACTTTCTCTCATCGCCTCCATGGTGGACGCCATGTTTCCTCTCCTTAACTGGGCCTTCCACTTCATCTCTGTAGGTAGAGGTAAAGGTAGAGATCGCTTTATTGTTATCAGTATGATTATCAATATCTGCCTTTGGAATTATTCATGTGTGCCAAGGGAAATGTTGATTCTGATGGACACAGAGACCAGCTTAGAATCCAGTCTGTTTAAGAACAACTAAAAAGAGAGTCATGACTATCATGTCTTGTCAGTGTACCTTATGTTTGGGGTTTGGAGATGGCTCAGAGTTGACTCAACTCTTTCTAGGTACAACACAAGTCTTATATTCACTGTTCCCAGCAGGAAGGGGGACTCCAAAGTGGGAGAGGTGTGTTTTACTTCAGTACCGAGTTTCTAAGATGTCCTCTCACGAAAGTGTTTTGAGGGATTAGGGGAGGTGACAGTGATGCACGTTCATTGCTGTTACATGAGAGTGCTTGAATTGGGGGGATATCAGTGAGGGAAGTGTGATAGCAGAGGAAGGGGGAAGGCTTGGCGCGTGGCCTGTACTTTCATTAATGTGGACTTTGGGGGTTATTTATTGATTGCCCTTTCCCCACTCCGTGTTGTTTTTTAGTGTTATATGTGGAGGAGTTGGAATTTTCTGAGTAGAAGTACTAGGCTAGCAATGGGGGAGGGGTGTGTGTAGAAGAATCTAGAATAAAAATGCAGGACACTGTGAGAAGGAAGAGAAGAAAGAGGTAATCCAGGAGTTTAGTTTACGAAGTCAGCCTTTTGCCAGCTGGGCAGGGTTGGGGAAGGGCGCTGAGCTGGTGGGTTTGCTCCAGCGTGTGACGTGTCTTTCCTTGCGTCATGCCTTTGGGGAGCGCAGCTCACCCACTCCTAATCCAAGCTAGCAGAGACTCCAGAGAACTGGTTCTCCAGTTCAAATTGGATTAGCTGTTTGGGAGTCAAGGGAGAGGTTAACTGATAAATTATAGATATATATCCGCATCCACTTTTACCTGACCCCTCCCTAACTCTCCAGCCCCATGTCAGAGAAGCTGGATCCAGCAGCTTCTTTCCAAAATTGGCAAACAAGAAAAGAGGAAAATGAGAATCCTAGTGTACAGTGCGGAGGAAAGGAGGGCATGACAAGTGCTGGGATCTGGTTGTCTGTCATTTGAGTTCAATGCTTTCTGGATCTTTACCAAGTTATGTGTGGACACAGTTCAGTCCTTCCCGTCTTGGCGGTGGTTACTTGCCTCTTGCTCATATGCTAATCCTACATGTGTTCATCCTCAGGAGTCTGCCATGGGAAACTTTTACCCCATTGCTTGGTTGTGATCTTTGGGGAGGATGTAGGTGGGAAATGGGGAGGAGGAAGAATAATGCTTAGAGGGGTACCTGTGTGTGTACAGACTACCAGCGACCTCCTAATAGGCAAAGCCGCCAATCTGCATAGGACTCAGCCTTTCTGACATGCATGGCACTGTCCCTTGTCCCCTCTCCTATTGATGTCTATGATGCATTAGAATCAGTGCATATCTGTTTCTCTTTTTTCCCAAATTCCTTATAATAGTCCTTTAAAAAGGTGTTTTAGAGTTTTTAGTTTTTGCACATAAGTATGTTTCTTCCTCTAGGCCACTGCTACTACCATGATGAGCAGCTGCTAGTGTTTATAGAGGGCCCTATATGATGTAGGCATTATGCTAGGTGCTCTGTATCCCTCGTCACACTTGTTAGGACTCAGATAACAAGGCTCAGAGAGTTCAATAACCTAAAGCGTGTCACTAGTAAGTGGGAATCAAACCCAGGGTCTGAGCCCCTAAACACGACTCTGCACTGCCCCCCTTGGCTCCAAGAATGGCCTCCATGTGTATGCCTCCTAGGTACGCCCTGGGCATTGATCACTCTTCACTTCCATCCTGCCGAGTTGCAGTATTGTAATGTGTGTCCATGTAAATGTCGCCTAGCCCTGTCACCTCAGCATGTCCAAAGCCAGCCCTTTGAACCATCTATCTACCAACCAGCTTCCTTTTCTGTTATCCCTATTTTTGTTAATGGACCCCCAGTGCCCTTCTCACCAAGGCTGGACACTCAGAAATTGCCTGCTCTCCCAAGCAGTCAGTTGAGAGCTTGTTGAGATTCCCTAGAATGTCTTCTCCATCTCCATAGTAAGCATGCTGCTCTGGTTCCTGGCTGGTCCTTCCTAGATCGTTGCTCTACCCTAATTAGTCCCCCTATTCCTCTTGTCTTCTAGTCTTTCCTGTATCTGAGAACTGTGTGAACTCTGCTGTCCACCAATGGGCTGGAGGATTGGCTACTCACTGCAAAGCCTTCCTCAGTGTGAACCTGTTTCCCTTTAATGTTCTCCCTTTGTTCATCTTAGATGATAATTGTTTCTTTGACCAAGCAGGATACTGAATAATCTTGCTGACTTTCCTCGCCTAGCTCTGCTTGTTCTGCTTATCCCCTATGGTAGTCCCACCTCCCCCCTTTTTTTTCTAACTATTGAAATTATGCATTGAAGTCATTACCTACCTAATGCTACCCTTGAGTTCTCCATGGCGGAACTGAGCCCTCCCTCCACCCTCCATGTATCTTTTGAACAAGCTACACTAAAATTCTTCACCAATCGGGCCATTCCTCTCTACTAGATTGTAGGCATGTTGAAGGCACCTACTGAAAATGTCCAGATGCGTCTACTCTACTGTGCTGTATGAGGATGGGACTAAAAAGTCTCTATCCCTTCTTATCCTGCTTGCAACCATCTTGCTAAAAGTGAAAATGAAACAAACTTAAAAGTAAAGTGGATCCCAGAGTTCATCCACTCAGAAGCTTTGGATGGCTTTTCTCTGTGTAATTGTCCAAGGACCCTCCTGCTTTACATTTTATGACACTGTCCCTACTTTTCATTATCATGTTCACTGGCCCACCAGTCTCCTAAAGTCCCCCACCTACTCTTCGTGAATCCACACAGCATTTTCCTGCCTTTGGGCTTTTGCTGAAGCTCTTCCCTTTTTTCTGACCTTTAAAAGTCTTCTTCCTCTTATCAAGCTTGGAAGCCTATGCCTTATAGGTCTCCCAGGCTTTGCACTTGGGCTATGAAGGGCCTGCATCAAACTCTAGCAGATATGCTCATATGTTGAAGTCATCACATCTGCACAGAAAAAGATGGAAGCTGTGTCTTGATCATTAATGTCACCCATGCTGCATGAATTTGGTGCTGAGCCCAAAGCTCTTTGATGAGTGCTGGCAGACCTCAGGAATGCATGGCTGAACTAAAACAATTGGTATTAGGTATATGGTGAGGTATAGGTTGTATTCGAGTTTTCATCAGTGATGGTAATGGGGTCGTGCCACTCACTGACACACACCCCTTGTCAGTGCCCCCATGAGACAGTGGAACCCAGAGGTCCAGACAGTGAAGCCAGAGACCACAAATTCTGGCTTCAGTTCTTTCCCTTTGTGTGTATATGTGTTGAGGTACAAGTGGCTTTCTTTAGGTTGTAGGATAAAAAGGCAGAGCTCTAGGATTGTTTCTTAGGAGATTGGCAGAGAAGAGAATAAGTGTGGTTCAGATTTTGCAGTCCTTTAAAAGCGGAGTGACGAGATAGTAAACCCATAGTGAGAGGAATTGTGAAGTCAAATCTAGAAAACAAAGTAGGATGTTAGGCTATAATTACAGCCTCTGCATTCAGGAGGCCGTGAGGCAGCACACGGCCAAAAGCAAAGCAAACTAGAAGTGGCTGACCAGAAGAGTCCTGCAGCCAACAGTACTGGTCAACCTTTAAACTTAATTTATACAGCCTTCGTTTAAGTCTTGGCTGTGTGAACAGGGTCTCATCTCCTTTTTCCTTGTCCATTTGGGGCTTGCCTGATCTGGGCCATGTGACCAAATACTTTCCCTCGAGATGACACTTGGTGCAGAGATGACTGGCTCAAATGCCTACGGGGGCCTGACAAGTATCTAAGGTCAAGGAAGAGCATGGTGTAATTCAAGAAATAATGGTGGCAGTGGGGACACCAACAAACTAGAGCCTGTAAATCCTGCTAACAGCACAGCCTTGACTCTGCTGCTCTGATTTCTTCCAGGCAAGAATGCAGGCCCTGTGTCACCAGGGCCTCAAGGTAAGCCTGCTATGTGTTTTAGAAAAGTGTCAGCTCATGGAATTGTTTTCTTGCTATAGACATGTATGCATGCATATACACAGATGTACAGGTATGTACCAAATAAACCCATGAACCACAAGGTTTGACCTTTGACCTGAGAAGGAAGATAGAATAAAATATATTTTCCAAGGTTGTTTGCTGCATGTCAATAGTGGGAGGTAGTCTCTAGAAACACATTTAATTTCCACTTTGCCCCTAACATTGACCAGGGCACTAGATCTTCCACCTCCTCTCCTCTTCTTCTTCTTCTTCTTCTTCTTCTTCTTCTTCTTCTTCTTCTTCTTCTTCTTCTTCTTCTTCTTCTTCTTCTTCTTCTTCTTCTTCTTCTT
>PVJA010029189.1:0-26892 GCA_004027025.1 Myocastor coypus | reverse complement strand
AAAAAAAAAAAAAAAAAAAAAAAAAAAAAAAAAAAAAAAAAAAAGAAAGAAAGAAAGAAGGAAAGAAAGAAAATCTATCTTCACTACCAGAGAACGAGTAGAGACAATTGTCTTATTCACCGTAGTATGACCGGTACTCAAGTGTCTTCCTACTGTAAAAGAGAAAATCATAAAAGTGTATTGATGAGTGTATGAATGAATTAGTTGCATCTGTCTTCTACCCATTTCATCAACTATGCATATACTTATTTCAGAGCAGTTGTGCTCAATAAAAGATATTTTAGGGGATAAATATAAAAACAACCAAGTGAAATAAAATCTTCCATTTTTGATCATCAAGGCGTTATTAAACCACTTTCTTTATATATGCATTAGTTCTTAGCCAACAAATTTGGTAAGAGACACAATTATTTAATGGATCCTTGGGATAGGCAAGAATCTGTTAAGTATTATTTAAAGTATATGTGGAAATGTATTTCACAATGGGTTATGTTTTCTTATATTGAGATATGGAAATAGGTTAATTATACTCCTTAGTTGATGATCATTGTCTCTATTAGCATTTATTTTATTATCTGTGTGTGTTTTATTCCTTGTACCACTTCTGAAAACACATCAAACCTCTAGAATACAATATTGCAAGTGGCATTTGTGTTCCTGTGATGTTTCTTATGTCCTAGCTACTATTCCCTTTCTGTGCCAAAGGAACTTTCATACAGAATTTTGCTTTTATCATTCCCTTGTTGGTTTTCTTTTCTCTTTATTACATGTAGATATATAGCTGCTTTTGAACTATACCAAAAGTATATTATACTGTGTACAGTTCTTCAGGGAATTCTTCATTTCTTGAGCAATATACTGTAAAGAATCAGCCAATTTCCATTTGTCTAGTAGCTATACTGTATTTCTTCTTCAATGGCTAAGATCTATTACATTTTAGTTGAATTATTCTTTATAGGAAAGAGTAACTCTTAGAGGTGTCTAAATTCTTTTGTACATGTGACTTTGAACAGTTTATATAATGATACAATTAATACAGTTTTAGCCTGAGACTCTTAAGAGGAGGCACGTAAGTTCCTAAGCACATTGCCTATTGATTTATTTGGTTAAATGGGCCATGATATTCAAGTATATGAGTCTGCAGCCAACAACTACCCAAGTCCTTATAGAATTACTTATGGATTGGGAGTGTTATGGTTTATGTCTAGTTGTCCCCCCCAAAGCCTGAGGCAATCATGGGGTGGGGACTTCTAGAATTTGAGACTTGCCTCATGATCCCTGGGATGATGTGTTTTAGTACTGATGAGGTCATGGGTCTGAGTGCTACTAGGTGTGGCCTGAGGCAGACAGGCTAAGGCAGAAAGCCTGATGTAATATAAAGAGAAACAGAGAGATGCTCAGTGTGGCTCTCTGCTCTCTTGGCTGTTCAGTTGCCTCTGTCACCATATTGTTGCTGTTCTACCCCCATGAACTACTGCTCTATGCCATGTGCCTCTCTGCCTTAAAGCCAGCCAAGTATGGACTGAAGCCTCCAGTAACTATGAGCTAAATAAACCTCTTCTTCCTTCATTTTGGGTGTTGGGTATTTGTCCCAGCAAAGAGTAAAAAATAACTAAGACAGGGAGCCTTAAGTTTCTTCTTGACTAAGTTGTTCATTCAATAACCATTCTGTTCTTGGGCCAGCGTGATAGTTCAGTGGACTAAAGTGCTTGCCTAGGCAGAGCACCACAGCGGCTTTCCATCCCCCACGTGCCATGCCGGTCCTGCCCCTGGGACACACTAAAATGGACATTGAGACTGGACCTGGTGGTGCAGTCCTGTAATCGCAGCACTTGGGAAGATGAAAACGGGAGAATCACTGCAAGTCCGATCTACATAGTGAGATCTTGTAGACCCTATCGACACTGTACTAAATACATTTTTAAAAAAAAAGCATTCTGTTCTCACCTGCCTACCACGTGCCTTAGCATGGATTATGCCAGTTGCTTCATTTCTTAGGTAATTTTCTAGATTTTACCTTTTACAATCACACTGGGAATAAACTTTCCTTATCAGGCACTCTGGGTTCACTGGCTAATATATTATAATTCTTAATAACCTCAAGAATATAATTTGACCATGAGACACAAGTAAACAGTGCTACAGCAAAGTCAAAAGTCTATGAAATAAACTGATGCAGTGGGAGGAGAAGAAGCCTTCAGGAGGACAAGCAGCACGGTGACAGCCCAGGAAGCAGCCCTTAGCACCTGCAAGGCCTTCTCTTCTTTGAGCATTCTCTGAGTAAGTTGCTTAAGCTTCCTATCCCTGAGTGTTCATCTGTTTCATGATACTGCCCAGAGGGACTACTTTTCATGCTTGTTGGGAAAATGAAATGATATGAAATTTATGAAGCTCTTGGATAAATGACTTGTCACATGATGTAGTTCAATACAGTGGGTCCTCATCACAGAGGTTATGTTCCAGACACTCCTGCAGTAAATGATGATAAGAAAATACCAACATTATATTTATATATATTTCAAAGCTTTATGAACCCTTCCCATGGTCTTATAAATATTCCCCACATTTTTAAAAACACTTCCAATGTTCTTAATCATTTTCTAAACTCGAAAACCTATGTAATTTTTAAAAAATTTACTTTATTTCATTTTGAAGAGTAAAAACAAAAGCAAAAATAAATAGCAACAAGAACAGACACAGGGTAACATACAGCTATACATATGTTACAGGTTTTCAAAACAAGAATAACTAACAATGGTTGTTCTATTATCTATTTTTACCATCAAATCTGTTGCTCAGATTAACATATGTAGTTGTGTAAGATTAGAGAAACAGTTGAATACTAATACTTGCTTTCAAGAAACCTTAATTTTCTTTTTCTTATTTTCTTTGTCTTATTTTACTTCTTTAAGAATTTATATTAATGAGAGTATAGTAATAATTGATAAGACATTAGAAATGTTACACATTTAGAAGACCAAGATGAAAGGGATTAAAGCATGGTGTTTGTAATATGCTTCACTCTCCTCGATGTAGTTGCTTAGATTGCAGTCATCAGCCTACAGTTAATCAAGGTGAAATCTACACATTAAGTGTCATTTTCAAAAAACTGGTGGAAATTATTAGTACAACCTTCTCAGTCATCCTATAAAAATAAATCTATGTAATTTTAACAACATATATATCCTATATAGTATAGTATGTATTCATCTGCTAAACAAATACCATAGACAATGTATTTTATTTAGATTTAAAATTATTTTAGGGCCAGTGAGATGGTTCAGTGGCCTAATGTGCTTGCTTAGGAAAGCTTAGGCAACCACAAAAACTGTGGTTTGATCCCTGGTACCACATGCTGAACCAGCCTTACCCCCAGGGCAGGCTAAGCCAGCCATAATACATAAAAAATAAATAAATTAAAAATTTTAAAAATGATTTTAATATGTTAGTGTTAAGGTTTTAATGTATTTTACATACTTTAAAATATTTTATGGAAAAAATCATTAAAACCATAAATTCTATGCATACAAATATGTATACAGCAGTGTGTACTACTGTAAAATACAATGACAGTGAAAAATCCATAATTAATAATGTAGATTAATACTTTTTGCAAAACCACGAACAGTGAGTCCAAAGCAAGTTTAGCCATGAAACAAGTGAATCACTATGAGTCCAATCTACATAGTGGAACACAGTAGACCCTGTAGATCCTATCCTAAATATAGAAAAATAAAAATAAAATAAATAAATAAAAGGTGCCAGCCTGGTACCTCAGTGGACTAAAGCACCTGCTTAGGCAGAGCTCAGCAGCAGGAGATTCAAAGCCCAGCATGCTGAGCCAGTCCCACCCACAAGGTGCAGAGACTGCAATTGAAATTGGGCATGGTGACACATGTCTGTAATCCCAGCACTTGGGAGGCTAAGAACAGGTGAATCACCACTAGCCCAATCTCTGTAGTGAGACACTATAGACCTTGTAGACCCTGTCCTAAATACAGAAAAATAAAAAATAAAATAAAATGAAGTTGAACCATGAAATAGCAAGGGGCTACTATATAAGCATTTGATAACCAAATAATTTTACCAATTACTACTAATTTTACTGGTTCATGCTATATTAACTAGCTTTGAACCTTAGCTGCACTTTGAGTCCTCATAAAGGGTAAGTAACAATAGCCTGTTGGCATTTGTTTTGTATAAAACTTTTTCTATTGGCAACCTTAATATCTTCTTTTTAAAATTGGGTACAGAGTCTCACTGTGCGGCTCAGACCCATAGTGTTCTTCCTGATTCAGCCTCCCCAGCCCTGGGATTGCAGGCATGTACCACCATACCCAGTTTGGGTACTCTGCACTGCACACCCGGGATTCCAGGGCCCATGCACAGCATGCAGTACCAGAGATCAAACCTGTAACCTTGAGCTTGCCACGCAGGAACTAACACCACCAACCTATGTCCACAGCTGAACCTTGATATCTTGTCTGACATGACAGCTTAGATATAAAGACAATGTCCATAATTTTGTGTTTCAACTTCATTTGTCATATATGCAAATTCCAGAGAGATCACTGTACTTACCTAATTCACTCTTACAATCACTCAATAAATATTTATTGACCTGTTAATTTGGGGGGGATCATTTGTTTGTTTATTTGTTTGTGGTACTAGGGATTGAACTCAGGACCTTGCACTTGCAAGGCAGGTGCTTATGCCACTGAGCTATCTCGCCAGTACTGACCTGTTACTTGGTCCAAAGAACTCTACAGGAGCTTTCAGGAATTTAAAAACCAATCATAGGTGGGATTTGACTTTGATAGCTGAGAAGTAACTACTTATATGAGAGTAGGGAAGGTCAGTTTTTATGGGATTTCTGGAAAGTGGGTTTTTTTTTCTAAATATAGGTACCAAGGATGTATGAGGAGATGTAGGTGGATCTATGTAGGTGGATCTTAAAGCAAAATGGTAACACACAAAGGAAATGTCTTCCAGCAGGAGGTATTATAGGATTACATAGCTGCATAGCATATTGGCCAAGATTATCCTCAGGGAGCCAAAACTGGATGATAATTATCAACCACAATCGAATATGTGTCATTTTTCAAGCAATATCTGTTTTAAATCAAATATCACATTTAATCTTCCCGATTGCTCTGTGGATAGGTAATGGTACTAGCTCATTGTGCACAGGAATATGCTGAAATCAAAGAGCTTTAAGACTTAAGTTTCCACACTCATAAATGAGAGATGTGGATTTTGAGTCAGGCCACTGGGTGAACATCTCAACCAAAACCAATACAAGTGCTTATTGGAATTAATCTAGCATCTTCTGCTTTTTCCTTTCAATTTTTCTTTTGTGTTATAACTGCAATCTGAAGAAGGAAAGATTTGGGTCCTAACTAAGTGTTAAAGTCCTATCTGTATAAAGAGAAATCATTTTAAATAAGGTACCAGGCAAACACAAAGTCTATGTATCCACAATGTGTTCATTGTTTTTAACTCTATAGATTACAAAGATAGAGATAGCAGACAGGATATTTCTTGTGTTATAAACTGTGTCATTTGCAACAACACCTGTGGAAAGGAGTGAAATGACTAGGATTAAGTTTTTTGTGTTTTTTTGTTGTTGTTGTTGTTGTTGTTGTTCAGTAAGAGTGCAACACCCTGCCTCATTCAAGCTCTGCCACTGAAATTCTGGAGTTCTCCCCTGTAGAGCTGAGGGGAGCAAAACTTCGTATCAGTTACCAGACGAACAGTAATTCTGGTAAGGAGGACGAACTTGGCCAGGGCTAGAGGAGCCCTGCTCAAGATTAACTTCCTCCCAGAGGGCTGCCTGTCAGCATGCCCTGTGCCAATAGCTTCTTCTCTTCTGAGGAGGAACTTTCCTGCAAACGGTTCATCACAGCCTCCGTAGCAAGTAATTGACTAATCCCTAAATGTCAAAAATTTAACCCAAGAAAAGTCACTTCTCTTCTCTCGCACATGGACTCCAATGCACTTTCTAAATCCTTCTGCATGGGACCTGGATATTTTTGGCAGTGAGAAGTGTCGTTGAGGTCAGGTAGCTGCCTTACACAGATGCCAGATTTTAACCTATGAGAACATGCAGAAAACAGGGTACTAAAGACAGACAAAGTTATATGTTCATTGTGGTTGTTTATCTTCCATCACTGGCCCCTTATTCCCCTTTCCTAATAATTGATTGAAGTGTGTGATCTATTTATAGTATTATTTTGTGGCCAGGTTAAAAGATAACACCAGTTGTGCTACTGGATTACGCAGCAGTCTATTCCAGTCTTCTTCAGTAAGCAAAGGGCAAGGGGAGCACTTTATGGCACCAAGAGTAAATTCCACAATCGCACACTCATAAAAGTACAAGTTTTTAATAAATACTTATTCTAAACTGTACAGTTAAAAAAAAAGTATATTACTTATGATTTGAAGCCTTGTCTCTAATTCAGAAGAGCATGCATATGAAAATACATAGCAAGCTGGTGTGTATGGATTTGCTGGAGCTATGTTACATGGCCCTGACTCCCTCAATTGCATTGCTATATTTCTAATGCAGCATCCTGATACTTTTTTTATCATCTGTTTATATCATTTCAAAACATTTCTCTTCCAGCTACAGCTTGAGATGTATATTAACATCTGTGAGAAATCCATGGATTGTTTCATACATGGGAAGCAGAACTACCCTAAAAACAACTTGAAAAAATCTAAATTTTATTGATCTTTCTGCCTAAATAAGCTTTTAGGTATCCCTGCTAGTACTTACATCCTGTGTGCAGAAGCAAATGATTTTTTTCTACAAGAGGACAAGCTATCCATCATACCATGTTGTTGGAAACTTGAGTAATTACCACTTAGGTAGCTGGCCCAATTTTTTATGGATTTGTTTATATAATTCCTAACTTCCATGACATGTAGTAATTATTTCCTTGACTCCCATCTTTTTTTTTTTACTCCCATCTTACAGATGAGAAAAGTGAGTCAGAGAAAAGTTACCTAACTCCCCCAAAGTCATACTGACAAGCAGGGACAGGCCAAAGTCTAAATCCTGCCTATATCATTCCAGAAGTGTCACTTGCCACACACAGGCTTGGTGCCAGCATTGCAAGCTGACCTCAGATCTTTAAAAAACAAAAAGCCAGGCAAGTGTCCCTGGTTAGCATGATGAGAGCCGAAGGGATATTCATGAACAACCTTGCCAGCCTGTGGTGGGGCCCAGTTCTGAGTCTATATCAACAGGGGAAAATCTAATTGATCAAAATTCTTTTACTTTTACATCATAGTGATGATACATATAATTAAAATTTTAACAGTAGTCTCAGTGTAATTAAATATCCTACATAACCTGCAGGTGCTTATGCCCCTGAGCTATCTCCCTGGCTCCAAGAGATGTTTTTTTTGAGACAGAGCCTCTTTAGGCAGTTTAGGCTGATCTTGAACTCACAGCAATCCTTCTGCCTCAAGCCCCCAAGTCCTGGAAGTATACCTGCCTCACTGTAGAAAGTTGAAAGGTGGATTTCCTTAAAATTGAAATGACTTTTAGCCAAAACTGTATAAACATTAGTGCTATGGAAATAATGAGTCAAATCAATCACAGTTCAATGTCACATAAAATTTGCTAGGAATAAAAGTCATAAATATTAAAATTCTTGGACCAGCAAGACCACTCAGTGGACTGAGCACCTGCTTAGGCGAGGGTAGGGACTAGGACTTGATCCCTGGCACCATATACTGTGACCATGCAGCCCCCAGGCAAGCTGTCCTAGCCACTGTGCATACCTAATTATAGCAATACCATTAGTTAAAAATAAATAAACAGGAGAACTCTTTTGTTCCAAGTACAGTTTCACCCAAGGGTGTCCTTTCTTGGGGCCCTTCAGAAATGGTATATTCCTTTAAAATCATCATTTTTTAAAACATAAGAAACTAGAGCTGCTGTTTCTTATTATTATTAAATAAATCACTCTTAAAATAACTTTCATACTTATATAATTCACTTATCTAGCAGAGCCTCTTGAAAACACGTGTTATAATAAATCACACATAAAATAGAACTTGAAAATGTCACATAATGTTATGTCTTATCTCAAGATAGTCCTGGGACCAGTGAGATAGCTCAACCACAGGGACCGAGGTTTGATCCCTGCCACCACATGCTATACCAGTTCCACCCCAGGGCAGGCTGAGCCAGCCACAATATAAATGAATAAAGTTTAAAAAGTTTTTTTTAAAAAAAAAAGATAGTCCTCCAAAACGTCGTACATTGGTGGGGTGGGTCTTTGAGGAATGACTGGACTCTGTGCGTGTGTGTGTATGTGTGTGTGTGTGTGTGTGTGTGTGTGTGTGTGTGTGTGTGTGTGTGTTACTGGGCTAGTTCACTGGTTGGTCTAGTATCATTCAGGGTATAAGTGATAGATTTCCTGAAGAGGGAGCCCCACACGGGTGTGGGCAGCACGAGCACCAATAAGCTTGTAGCCTGGATGAAATAAAGGTCGAAAGAAAAATGCTGCCTCCAGTCTGCCGTCTGTTCTTTCCATGCGATGCCCTCTGCCATGCCCCCCTGCCTTGGCTCCAGCCGACTACAGACAGAAAGCGACCTCTGCAAGCTGTGAGTGAAGCCACACTTTCCTGCTCTCACTTGTGACCGTCAGATACTTTATGCCAGCAATGACGACGCAGATGCATGATAAGAGTTTAATTTTAGAATTAAAAATGTAACTCAGAGCCTATCAGGGGCTCCTAGCTTGATGCGAGGCCTGAGCAAAATCGGGGTGGAGTGCTGCACAACAGTCATGCGGATGGAAAAGGGAGTCGTGCTTGCTCCAATCATGTGTCACAAGGCTCCTCCAGGATCGGGGCCAGGACTGCTCCTTATAGCGACGTTTGAGGAAGGAGCCTGCCCTTCTTGTGTCATGCATAGAGCCTCACTGCAAACCAAACGCTGCTGTACATGTTGGCCACAGAGAAACTCTCTCACACCTTCAGACATCCCATGGCAAGTTCCCTTGACATGTAAGAGCACCCGCCCTTCTATTCTATGCCACGCGCTACCGTCCTAGCTGCCCCTGTCCTCTGCGTTGAGCCCCTTGGAGAAAGTGATCAAGCTTCCTCTAGCTTTCCATTGCCACAACAGCCAACATTCACCATTTGCAGAATGAAACAAAGAATGAATGTGAGCACGAACAAGCGGGAAGCATGTGTGCATGGAATGAAGAGAGAGAGAGAGAGAGAGAGAGAGAGAGAGCTTCCAGAACTCTTCTGCACCCGCTGCACCTAACTTCCTCAAACCCACAGAGTCAGTATGCCCAAGGCCACGCTGTGCCCTACTCATGGAAATGCTGCCCTATTTACTACCAACCCAATGGCCATGACATGGCAGGCAGCATCCAGATACTTCTCATAATTTAAAATTTTCAGAAACATCTTGCAAAGGAGAATATATCTCCATTTCCTAATGGAAAATAGACACAAAGAGCTTGTGTAGCTTGCCTGCATGCAACTGGCAATATTGGTTGAAATTCAAAGTTTGTGGTCTCAGAAAAGGCATCTTAAAGGGCCAGCCTTTTCTTGGAGTACATCATCTGTATTATCCTGTCTTATAACATAGTGCACATGGCGTGCAGAGGTTAATGCCGTGTCAATGGAGCACTTGCAGAAGAGAGTGAGATAAGTGCTGGACGATCCCAAGCCACTCTTTTCCTGTCAGCAGTTGTTTTGATATTTTTTTGTCTTCCTTAATAACTTTATTTCTCAGAACTCAGTGTTCTACTTATCTCTCTTGATGAGAAATATATTGGCCAAGTAGGAAAAACTTCCCGTTTCATTATACAAAATTGTACAAATGACAAGGATGAGCTGTGGTGGATAGTGAGGCTGGAACCTGAGATGACCAAGGGGCTTTCTCCCCTCTTGCCTTTGAAAACAGCAAGGTCGAAAGGATGGCCCAGACACATCACTGTCACAGCCCACACAATGGCAGGCTTGCAGGGGCACCTGAAGGAATATCCTTCCCGGACACTGGGTTGGGTTCAGCCAAGCTTAAAGGCCTGTAGTTGAGCCATGTGCTCATGTACTCTGCTTAGCCCAGCACTCAGGGTGCAGAGGCAGGAGGAATTCTGGGTGTTTGAGACTGGTCTGGACTAGAGTAAGTGAGTTCAAGACCAGTGTGAACTGCACAGTGAGGCCCTGTCTCAAAAAGACAATAAATAAATAAATAAATAAATAAATAAATAAAACCCTGCTATTATCAAACTGTAGAAGTGAAAGACGTCTTTCAGAAATACTTTGTCGTGCAAAATAATTCTTCCCACTTCTTCATTTCAATCCAGCAAAATTCTTACCCCAAACACAGCCAGGTGAGGAGGGAAATGGAAGAAGATATGTGGGGAGTGGTAGGTTCTATCTGTGGGCACAGCACTGAGATAAGGCTATGAGAGATTGCTCTCCTCACCCACACACCCCAGGTAATAATTCTGATTTAGAACCTGTTGTACAATTCCAGAATACAAAGGCTAACTGAGCCTGCCCTGCTATCTTACTGCCCAATTTTATTTCCTTCATAGCACTTATTACTACAATTGTTTCATTCATTTTTTAAACAAATGTAGCTATCTGGTTGTTGCTGCTGAAATATGAACTCCACAAAAGCAGAGATTTTTTCTTTAGAGACTTAAACAGTATGAAGCACTGAGTGGGAGCTTCATAATTGATTTTTAAATGAAAAGTTCATTGTCACTCATGTATATATTGATCTTATCATGAAGCTGTAAGATGTGTCTTATATATCTTTTAATATACCCATAGAATGTGTCACTTGGTGAGAGCTTAATAAACATTTCCTTCAGCTGATATATTTGTTCAAGTATCCTAGCAACTTTGTTTTGATGAGCAGTCTTTTTCCAGTAACTACTGAACAATTTTTTTTAATAAGAGAAATGTTTGATAAATTTCTTTCAACTGACAAATTTGCAGTTAAATAATAAATTACAGGAAATAAATGGTTTTCCCCAGGCTACACAAGTCTTCTGGTAAGAGGAGAACTAATGAGCTTTTCTTAAGAAAATAAATAGTATTTCATGGCTGTTATTCTCCCTTGTTATTATGCAATATCTCCTACAAAATGAAAAAGGATATTTTTAATGTTAGAGAACAACTGGAGAGAAGGTATGTTCCAAGCCCCCTTTTCCCCATCCCCTGAACAGCCTTCCCTGCTAGTAGCACCTTGTATTGGTGCATTAACTTTTCTACAACTGATGAACCAGTGCTGAACATCCACCATGACCAAAGCGCATGTGCTTACTCTAGCATTCGATTTTCATGTTGTACAGCTCTGCAGCAGCTGGCAGGAGCCTAGGATCCATAGCCGTCATGCTAGGATCACACAGTAGAGTCTGTTTTCTTTTCCTCAAGTTTTATTTTCTCCAATCGTTTCAAAGTAGAACATAAAAAAAGCATTCTTGATTTGAGAGCTGGATTAAGAAACAGGCTATGAGCCAGATCTCATGTGTGATTTGCCAAAGCCTGTGACAAACTTGGTTTGGACCCCATCTCTGCTACTCATTCAGTAAATATGTATCATCACACTTGAGCCAAGTTGCTTCATTTCTATAAGGTGGAGGATGGCTCTTACCTGATTTGAAGAGAATATAGATGTACTGAGATAATGCCTATGGAGCCTTTAGCCCTGCATTGGATAGCTGGTAATGAATATCACTGGAAAGACATCCCTTCACTACTGGATCTTTGCTACCAATCAAGTTTGCTCAACAGCTTCTGCACTCACTCTCTTCTTCATTTTCTTTTGCAAATAGAATTCTCATGGCCCTACCCATCCTCCTGCCAGATAAGCCTAGATATTTTTAGTACCATTATAGAATGCTCTTAGATGTCAGCCTCATACAAAAATGAAAGTAGAAAGTTATACATAAGATGGATATCACCAATTAATACATGTGCAGCAAATTATCCAATAATGAACAGATCTGTTCAGTTCTAAATGCTTCAACAACAACTAAATGAGCCAATTAGCATAAATATTGGGGTGAATTATAGCTTAATCTCATTACTTAATTTCCTGCTGATTTTAGGTATGACCTCCATCAGTTTCCAGGGAGAAAGGCCACATTTTTTCCTTGGCACAAATTGAAGATTTTCAATTTAACAAATATTTAGACATCTATTCTGTGCAAAAGCATTGAGCCAGGCATTATAAAAGGAGACAAAGATGAAGAAGTCACAGGTCTACCTTTCAGGAGGAAGGAAAAAGAAGCTAGGAGCACAGGCAGGCATCGGGAAAGGTGCAGTAGAAGAGGGGCAGAAAAGAGAGCATTTCTCATTAAGAAATGGTATCAGAGAACACAGCTGGGAATTGGTGCTGCTTTAGAAATGCAGTCAGAAATGGCTCCAAGTAGCTTTTTGGCTGCATCTTAAACGATAGATAGAATTTCAACAGGATGAAATGGCCATTCCACAATAAAATTAAATAATAAGCAGGATGGGTTTTGTTAGGAAGTTTCCAGAAGTAGAGCTGGCCTGGCCACTAGGGTTGGAACCAAGAATAGTAAGCGCGCAAAGTCGAATTAGAATGACCCGAGGAGGCAGGAGCGTTCCTCTGGTCCTAAGCTTTGACGGTGCATGTCTGGAAACTGGATCACAGGGCCTGAGGCCCGGCCGGTGGAACCCAGCGAGCAGCCCACAGAGGCTAGCTGAGCCTCCACGCTCCCCCCAGATGATTCACTTCCCATTACCTAAGAGTTGGGGACAGATAATAGATGAAACTGAATACTGTGCTAGAGTTCTTGTTTCTCCGAGGTAAAAAGCGGCTTGACTCTGAAGAGCCTGGGCAGCAGGGTATCACAGTCAGGGATATAAAATCTGATTTAAACAATACAGTGAAAGGGAGCCGGACATGGAAGAGGTTGGCGGCAGGGAGGCAGGTGCTGCTGATATTTTTCTTCTCTGGAACCGAAGCGAATGCCTCAGGGTGCGCTGACAAGGGCGTCACTCTGGCAGGAGAGCCCCAGTAAGTGGGAGAAGTGGGGAAGAAAAATGAGAGAGAAGGTGGCAAACAGGTCTGAAAAGGCTCAGAATACACCCATGAAGTGCCTCTGTGTCTTCGCTTATTCTCTATTTTATTATGTCCCCTCAGACTGCAGGCATCGCTTTCTTTAATGGAGGACAGTGACAAGAGCACCAGGCCTGATCCCAGGCCTGCCGCACACGCCTTCCCAGCTCCCAGTGAGTCGGGGCGCGGATCTCCCATTACCCAATTCTGTAACAGCAGATGTGGCATGGATGAAGTCTAAGACTGCCTCCCAGTCTCAGGTGGCTGTAAAACTGAGGCATGTGCAGGAGGAAGCACAGGGGCCAACAGCGACCGGGCAGAGACACTTGCCGATGGCACACAATAAGTGGCCACATCCTTAGCGTTGAAGCAGAAGGGTCTGAAGCAGTTCTCCTCTTTGAGCTCAAGGAGAAACCTGCCTGGCTACTCTCCATCCTCTCTGAACTCTGAAGTTAAACACGTGGCCTGATGAGGTGGATGAAGGTGCTCCAGACAGACGTGATTTAGCAGTCTGCCCCCTTGCGGCAAAGTGCAGAAATAGCACACCACGGCAGGAGATTTCCCTGCTCCGTCCCACTTGGCAGCGTGCTCCGCAAGCCAGTGAAGGATGGGCTGGCACCAGCTCCTGACAGGCAGGCAGGCGGGCAGGCGGGCAGGCAGAGAATGTCCTCGGCTGGCAGATCACCTCACTGAGCGTAGGGCTTTCTGGGTAGTAAAGAGACCCTTCACTCTTCATTGTCCACCGCTTCATGTCAGAAACGTACAAGCTCTGGCGTCCCGGGCATCTTCCTCATCCGCAGTCCCAATCGCCCACAACCGCTTCCAATCATCCTCAGCGGTTCTTCTGCTTCTGCGTCAGTGCGCAAGCAATATGGCGCATGCTGATGAATATATCTTTCACTATTGAAATAATCAATTAGGCAGAATGCTTCATTAACAATAACTACCAGAGTCTCTGATCAGGGTCAGCACGACGGGGCTCTTCTGCGCTTGAATCCACTGACCCGCCCACTCTCCTTGTCAAAAGACATCAAGGAACAGATTCATCAGGAAGAACGGCCAGATGTTTGCTTGTTAATGATCCTTCCATAATCAGAAATGCGATGACCACGGGACACTTAATCTTGTCAATTTCTGTGACAGAAAACATGCTTAATTTATCACCAGCTTTGCAAACATCAGAACTCCTGCTCAGCCCCACCAAACCAGAAAAAAACGCTTTGGAATTTACTCTCCTTTGCGTAGCAAGCACAGCGTGAGCTTCGCTCAGTTGGTCAGTTTCCACCTCCTGCATGATCCTGGGCACAACTGCCTTGCCCCACCGTGTGTGTGTGTGGAGCTGAGCAGAGAAGTATACAGAAGTGAGCTGCATGCAACCAGCGCAACCAGCACGGCCCGCCCTAGTGCTGAGGTCCCCCACTGGGGGTCCGCCCTCTTGCTCACACACACACACACATGCTCCCCACAACCCTCTGCCACATGCTTGGCCCATGATCACCACTGCACTTAGCTGCACTCCCGGCCCTCCTCTCTATCAATTTAAATATCTCTGAGATCACTGGACTTCTATGACAGGATGTATGTGGGGGTGTAGGGGTGTGTGTATGAGCACACACACATGTCCTCCTCTCAAGGTATTCTCAGCTAATGCTAGCCATGATGCACCTGACTGTTGAATGCATTACAGTGTGCACCATGCACAACTGTGCTGCTTTGTGTAGAGGCATCTGACTCCACATGTTGTCCCCCACACTGAGGAGGGCAGGACTCAAGTTTCAGCTGTCTAGTGATTTCACAGTTGATGAGTTCTGCGAGATGAAAGACATCCTCGCAGAACCAATAAGAAACATAGAACAGAATTTAGAATCTAAACAAATTAGGGTGCTGCCTTCATTTATATTTTAATTGCTTTTGTTTCAGAAATTATAAAAAAAAAACAATGAAAAAGATGGTGAAAGGCAATAGAATTCTGCATTCTCCCACTATGTTTGGCAGTGACATTATAGTGCCTCAAAATGATGCTGCCTTCTCCAGAAAACTAAGGAAATCTAAAGCAGCAGAAAAAGCAATGTCTGTCTCCCCATTGGGTCTAGATGTGAGGTCTCAGTGGCACTGAATGTCTCCAAAGGCCCCAGCATCTCTGTCATTCCTGACCCTCAAACACAGAGACACAGTAAGGCCTGGGTGAAATAGTCACCTCTCCTCCTTCACCTTAAGGTTCAGTGGCAGGTGGCGATGTCTCACTCTCTGGCTATCCACCTTATTCTTGTTTCTATTAAATTTTACTGCTAAGAAAGTATGTGTTAACAATGGATGACAAGCTGTGAGAGAAAAGAACAGCAGGATTGGAATGAGAAAAGCCGAGCAGTCCGAAGAAATAGGAAATTATTTGCAAGTACAAAACCATTCAAAGAAGCTCTGGGCGAAGAGAGATGAAGCTCGGGAGTGCAGCGCTGGCTCAGCATGCACCAGGTCCCACGTTCTACTCCAATGACCATAAAGACAGTGACGGTGACAGCAGCATCAGCAGCGCAGCCAGATGAAACACTGGCATCACAGTGAACATACATAAAGGAAGAGATTGGGGTGCTCTATATCTGTTAATTCTATTATTTGAACATTTGTTTTTAAATGTTTTCCTAAGTTACATTTACAGTACTGACACCAATGACATCAACCTATCTAAGTAGGAAGCAAAATTTTCCTATCCACAAAACTTTCGATGACACTGGTAATAACTGAACCACCTCACCAGGAGTTGATGCCTATCCATGCTCACTTTCAGGCCATGAGCCAGGTGAGCACCTTGCTTGAGCCCTGCCTCCATCTCACATTTGCTGCATCGCCTTACAAAGCTGATTCTCCCCTGCAAGTGCAGCTCCTGTGCAGTGCACCTGCCACGTGTCCCCACCAGCCCAGAGGACAGAATCCTGGCTTGCGCTGCCTTGAACTAAGGCTTCAGAGGACAGCTAACCTCGCTCTGCTCTCTTTCCAACCCATTCTCTCCTGATAGCTGGAAGGACCCACAGACAAGGCCCTCGCCACATGCCCAGTCCCTGTAACTTCTCCTGGCGATCTCTTGCACAGGGGAAGTCAACAATGTTAAGCAAAACCTACCTGTTTCTACATAGCTCCTCCCCTCTGCAGTGTCTCTTCTCCCTCTTTTCCATCGTCTCATTCTACCTCTTCTCCTTGGCCCGTTCCTCTTCCTCCTTCTCTATACTGCATTGTCTGCACCTGAGGGCCAAACTGCCAGTCCCACTGACTCTTCCAGTTTTGACTGCAGTGTCTCCTTCTCAAGACCCAGTCCTGATTCGAGTCCATCTTAGGCTTCTTTTTAGTCTTTCATGGCATAAGTTATATGGTCTTCAATGGTAGTCATGTAGTCATTTGTGTGATCACCAATTTAATGACTCCAACCACGACTCTATTCAAAGCACCATGACAACAGAAATTGGATCTGGTGTTTGTCACTGTATTCCCAAGAGTAACACATCAGACAAAAATAATCAGCTTTTTCATTGAATTAATTCATTAGTAAATTCCCTTTACACCCTTCCCTGTTCAGGCAGTTTCCTCACAATCATATTCCTGTGTTAATTGAAAGTTATCGTTTATTTTATTTCTTTGTAAAGTTTTCACAGGTTTGAGAATTGAACCTCACATATGCTAGACAGAGGCTGTACCCTGAGTTACACGGCCAGCCCAGCCATCATTTTCTGAACATTTAGAGGATGACAGGTATGGTAATAAGCGTTTCACATAATTTCCTTTTATAGCTTCCCTGTGTTGTAAGAAGTTATGGTCTCCATTTTATAAATAGGGAAACTGAGCTGCTCAAGGTGACAAATTAATAAAAACCACAATCAAAAACGAAGCTTTTCAAGCTCCTTTAACTCATGTTCTTAGACAGTTCACTCTACAAGAGGCTATCCAACCACATGGGCGGAGAGAAAAAAAAAAAGCATATGTTTCCTTAAAGTCTCCAAATGTGTGGCCAGCCTGTGCCTCCGCTGTGCCTTCATCCAAGGAAATGGTCTTCCTCTGGCTCGTGGCTTCCCTGATGATTATGTTTATGACACGGTGCAGAAGATGGCAGAAAGCACGTTCCCTGTTTTCACGGTATGTTAAGCATAAGGGAAGATAAAATTTAGATTGCTCCTTCCTGCTTTCTGTTTCTAATTCATTGCTTTTAAATATGAGACTATCAGATTTCTTCTCCGCAATCCTCTAGACTGGATTCCCTCTTCTTGGCATTTTTGTCCCCTAGAAACTAGGGCTGGCAGAGAGAGCAATGTAGCCATGCCAGATTCACATCAGAGAAAAGCAAATCAGGAGGGTTCAAGGGAACTTAAATACTCCCTAATTTGGCTTGAAGCCAAATTGTGAATGATGTTGTTTAATTACATTTTTAAAGGGGAACTCACTCCCCTACCATAGAATTATCTGAACTTGTAATTTTATCCATTAGAAATCCTGATAGAGCCCATCCCTCTGTTTTATAAATATATCTACTGGCCTTTGTTCCTCATTGATAACCGATGCATTCCTTCCTGAAGTCCCTCAGATGATGGCTTTAATAGAAAGAAATGCTTCAGTTCCTTCTAAGGAAACAGAAATGGGAACTACCATGGCTCTACTGAGAATGAAATATAGAACTTTTCTGAAGGCAAAAAAGAAAGCTCCATTCTTTGGTTAAATTTCAGGACAGTGCCAGTCCCAGTGCTTTGCAAGAACTTGTCCGTGCCCTCAGACGTTGTACATGGAAATGTTACCAGTGACCACATTTGCTTCCCCTGCCTCATCAGCGAGGTGCCAGCATCCCACAGTTCCACTGAAAACCCTAAGACTCCCCCACTTGATTTAACCAACTTATGGACAGAGCTTTACTTTTTCCACTAATCTATTTTTGTAAGAGACTTAACTGCAGTCAATAATACCCTTGATTATGTATTTATAGAAATGTTTATTTTCTTCGTACTTTTTGTGTGTGTGTGTGTGCTTATTAAGTATCAGGTATTTCAAGGGAAAAAAATAAAGTGCTTAAAAACTTTCAAGCTACAAAACACATCTGTATGCTTTTTCTGTCCCCCAGCATATTATTTCCTTTTTGAAAATTCCAATTTAAAAAAAAAAAAAAGAAAATTCCAATTTTGTTAATTTGTACTGTGATCCTTATGATTCTTTTCTTGTACTAGGGTGGGATTTGTACTTTTTTGTAGCTATGAAATTGAGATGCATCATTAAAGTATTTATTTAGTCCCCTCTGTTTTTCTGGCCTGAGTTTTACATCAATAAATTAGTTTTAGGGCTATTTAAAGTCTTTTTAAAAGTTTTAAATAATTTGCAAACTTTTTATGACATACGTGATAAAAAAAGAATAACAAGAACAAATATACCATCACAATTTTACTAAAATGTGTTCAAAGAAGACACATGGAACAAATGTACTTCAAACTATAAACAGTAACCCTCTCTCTTGTTTATGGGATTATAGATGTTTATATTTGTAATCTTTTCTGTGTTTTCTAGATTTTCTGTAATGAGCAGGTGTGTATTTTATAGCCAAGGAAAAGTTATTGAAAAAAAATGTGAAAAATGGGAAAACCATGGGATTTGCTTGACTTTTCTTTCTATATAACTAAAAAAGGCTGGCCAGAAAATTATTTTAGAGTTATATTCCAGGAAATGTCCCTTAGATGCAAATCCCAGACCCAAATGCAAGACGCTATTTTTTCTTTTTTTTTTTTTCCTGTTTATTTTTTTTATTTTTAATATTTTTTATTGTTTACACTTAACAATGGCTATATTACATATTTTCATCATCAGATCAGTTTAGATTAATACATATAGGTATATAAGATTGATCAAACAATTAAACATTTACCCTTCTAAATCAACATTACTTTTTTGTACATGACCAAAACTTCACGGTGAATTTAATCATTATGTGTCTCAAACAAGATCTAAAATAGAAAAATGGGGAAAGCAGATCTAGAAATGGAAAAAAGAAGGAGTTGGGTGGAGGTTGGGAGGAAGGGAAAATAAAAAGGAAGAACATATGTTAATTATATGTACCCACTGAGATGGATGCAGTTATTATATACTCTGTGCATATGCTAATAAAATGTGTAAAAATACTAAGCAAAAGTTTTGTCATTAGGAATAGATAATATAATAATCATTGTTAATTAGCTATTATTGTTTTGAAAATCTGTAACATATGTATTGTTGTGCGCTGTGCCATTTTTCACATTTGTTTTTGCTTCTGTTTTTACTCTTCAAAATAGAATAAAATTAAATTAAAATACAAAAACTTAATTGAATTAATGAGATGGTTTTATTGAATTAATGAACAAAGTAAAAAAGGCCTTAAAAATTTTCTCAACTGAAGACCAGCTAAATGAAAGGAGAAATGAGAGACAACAAATCAAAGTGGACATACCAGAATCCAGAAGATCCCCAGTAGCTAAAAAAAATTGCATGCCATTGAACTATAGAATATTTAACAAGTAAACTAATTTCTAGATATGTGAACTGCCAAAATTCAACAAAGAAAACAAAAAAATCTTTGAAAACACCAATAATGTCAATTGTATTAAAAAATTAGTAAAACTCCTACAAATTAAGAAAAGTCCAGGACTTGATTGACTTAGTGAAGATGTCTACAAAAATATAAGAAATAGTATAATGATAATATTTCCCAAACACTTTAATAGAATTCAAAGAGAAGAATACTTCCAAACTCATTCTGAGAAACTAGCACTACCTGGCTCCAAGACTACACAAAGCTGCAACTGAAAAAGGGAACCACAGGCCAATTCTGAAAATGAACATGGGTCCAAAAATCTTGAACAAGATATTGGAAAACAGAATGCAGTAAATAATTACAACGATTAAATAGTATGACTACATATGTTTGAACCTATGCAAAAATGCTTCAACATACAGAAATTGGTAACGTGTATTGCATTCATAAATTCATGGAAAGATAATAGCATGATCATATTGATAGGAGAAATTTTTTGAAAAAATCCAACATCTGTTAATGATAAAACTTTGAAGGAATAGATATAGCCAAGCACCTCAATTTAATAACAACCTTTTATGGCAACCCAATGGTCAACATTATATCAAATAGAGAAAACACTTCCATCTAAAACAAATAGCCCCACCTGCCGCACTGGCTCCACTCTCCAGCACGCTGAGCCAGCAATGGAGTCTGGGTGTGGTGGCATGCGCCTGTAGTCCCAGTACTTGGGAGGTACAAGCAGGAGGATCACTATGAGTTAGTACTGAGAATCTGGACAAAAAAAATAAAAAGAAAAAAAAACTTTCAAGCTAGCCAAAATAATTTCTTATAATTATTTTTCCTTTGGATTCCTGCAAATGACAAAAGAGGCTGTTCCACAATGTCTGGAAAACAAAACTGAGGTCCACCTGAAACTATGGAATGTTTTCAAACAAGTTTTAGGAAGCAAATAAAACACATGCTCATGCTAAATGTCCATTTAGGCTGCTGTTCTGAAACTCTTGTGATACTTTCTGAATTAATTTAGATAGGCATGCACCTGGTACATATGTTAGCTTTCTATGTTAAGCTTTTTAGTATCACAGTTGAGATCTCATTTTAACAGCCTTTTCTGGATTCTTTAATGTAATTGCATTTCAACCATTGCTGCCACTTAAAATAGAATTTTGACATTTAATATGTACTATATGAGAATGCTAAAGTTTGGTAACTATCAACTTTGCAAACTTTAAGCCACAGGTATCATATATGAATATGATAACCAACAGAGTTTTTCCTTGTATATCACACTGTTGGTTTTTTCCTTCCCCAGTTACTTTTCAATATCCTGCAATGAATAATCACCTGCAAACTTCCTCACCATGTCCTCGTAATGAACACTGCAGGGGACAAGGACACACTGGGACGATGCAACATTGCTGACAAGGGAAGGAGAGTTGGGAACCACAGGGTCAAAAGGGAAAAACTGAAAATCTAGACAAAATTATGATTGTTTTCTTTGTTATCTTCCATCAGGAAGGAATGTGATTACGTCTGATTGCAGATCCTTGTACACGATGAGTAAGAGCTCCACACCAAGCTACCTACACAGGCCTTCTGCAGCTTGCTATGTCACTCTCTGGGACTTGGTTCTTTGGAATTTTGGGATTTTCCTGATACTTGTGATAATTCTTTCTTACCTCATTAACTCCTCAGAATAATGATGTTAGAGGGGTCTGGTGAGATAGCTCAGAAGTCTAAACACCTCTCTAGCAAGCTCAACGACTCAAGTTCAATTCCCAAAACCATACACGGTAGCACACACACATAGCCCCAGCACCAGGAAGGCTGAGACAGGAGGATCGATACAAGTCAGAACTACCTAGCAAGACCCTGTATCAAATAAATGCATAAGTAAAAGTAAAATTTTAAAAACTTAGAATAACAACATTAGAATAGTATTTTGATTCTCCTATTGCAAAGGCAGGGACTAGAGGACATTTTGTGATTGTCTCTAACTATGGAGAAAAAATATACTTTTCTCAGTTTTAACTCTCCTGATGTTTTTGAAAGTCAGAAGAGTTACCTAACATTCAAGAACAATGCAGGTAGCCAAGATAAAAAGATGGAGGGCAGAGATGCTAATGAACGTTTTGGCCCCCTGTGGTTCCTCGGTTGTTTCTCCTTTAGCATAGACACTAAATAAGTAAGAGTTTAATAATGGTTTTATTAATGAGAATGCAGTGAAGGGACGCAGCAGAGATGATTTGAAACAAAACTAAGAACAGAAGCTTGTGCTTCCTAAGATAGTGACATTAGCTCTATGTGGATTGCTGCAGAGAACTGATACAAGTTTTGTCTGTGGGAAAAAAGAGAACGAAAGAGAGACAGAAAGAAAGAGACAGAGAGAGAGACAGAGAGAAACAGACCTTCTTGGATAGAGGATAGAAGGAAGAATTAAACTTCTGTGGCTAATTAAGTACAGACTTGTGTTTCCCAGGAACTCAGGAAACTCCAACATATTTCCAGAGATTCAGCAGGCTGGGAGAGTTGATGCCTTACATAAGCCCGACACTGAGAACAGCTCAGGGATTTTAAAAGAAAGCGGTTAAAATGTCAGTTTCAAGTTTTTGGTCTGTGTGCTACAGTGAAATCAATCCGTTGCCCACAAACTTCAGTAAATGCTGATGACAGAGCCTGGGGTCACTGATACGAAAGGATGGGAAGGACTCAGAAGGTTACACAGCTGGGAGGCCTCTCGAGAAAGTGACTGCAAGATATTTGTGATGGGCACGTAACCTACAGCTGAAGGAAAGCAGAATCCAGGGCCCAGGGAGATGAAGCACAAGAAAACTCTCTGCACCACCTCATTTCAAGGTCAGGAGATTCATCTATTATTTGGGTTATGGGTAAGACAAAAGTTAGCATTTCCCTACATTCAAGTATGTTCACAACCTTCCCAATACTGATTAATACAAATCATATGCAACTATCAGCATGGGGGCAAATCTCTGACACTTAAAATTTTCTTGGCTCTTTTAATTGTGCATAGTTTTACATTTGTTTTATCCCTTTGGTTGACAATTTAAGGGGCTCTCATTGTTGTCGTCACATATACATTGAATTAACTTTTTAAAATGAACCTCAGCTCTATGATATCATTTGAATCCCACAGTAAATTTATGTGGTAGAATCTGTACATTTGTCTTAAACATGTGAAAACGTGGGTTGGAAGGTTAAGCACATTAAGAATCTTACAACATGAAGAGGTGCTTAGCAATTGAATGCATGCTGGTCTGGCTCCTAAGCACACAGCTGGAGCTTGTGTTTTGAGTATCCTCAAAGAACCGTCCCTGGGCCTGCCATGCTAGCCCCAACCCCAGGGTGTATGGAGATGGCAACAGAGACTGGGTATGGTGGCACACATGCCTGTAATCCCAGTGTTTGGATGTAGAGACAAAAGCCCAATTAGCATCTCAAGAAGAAGAGGGCAATAAACAAAGCCCAGGGACAGCTACAGTCTATTACTTGGGAATCCCAGAGTGCTGGGATTCTAAGAGACAGATAACAGCTTCATCTGCTGGCCCCCTGTTTGTTGCTTCCTCCCTTACATTTTTTTTTGTCTTTTTTTTTTTTTTGAGACAGGGTCTCGCTATGCAGTTGAGGCTGGTCCTGTGCTCACTTTTGTAGCCCAGGCTGGTCTCGAACTCTCACCAATCCTCCTGCCTCAGCCTCCCAAGTGCTGGCATTACAGGCGTGAGCCACCACGCCCGGCCAACCTCCCTTACTTTTAATGTTAACAATGAATCTGTATGAACCTAGTGATGAGGAAAATGTGGAAGTCAATAGAGGATGTGGCCCTCCTTTACTAAAGTAATTATGCACAAGATCATGTTTGCTAGCCTGAAATAAAGCTGAATTGCTTCTGGGGTTCTGTGCTCACTGAGGGACGAACCTCAGTGAGTCCTTCATCAGGTCTTCACATCATTTCTTCTGGCACAGACTCATAACATACAGGTGGCGTGCAATGTGGGGCATGGAAGATGATCATGGGTGAGTTAAGAGAGGCCTGACCACGTGGGAAAAGTATGCCCAGAGTAGGTGAGACCACCAGCAAAAGCTCAGAGTAACGGGAAATTCTACTTCAGTAGAAAATGAGTATGTGCATCTTATTCAGACATTACTCAAAGGAGCGGGGGTAAAGGTGAAACGAAGGAGTTTTGAAGAATTATTATTATTATTGGTTTTAGTCTAAGGGAAAGACTTCTCTAAACTTAAAAGTTTGGAAGCCGGTTACTAAAGTTCTGCACAGAGCACACCAGCAAGGAGAACCTATCCCTACATGTGTGTGATCTTTATGTAACCTTATATCCTTTGGCTTTGGAGCCCCTGCAGTCTAACTCTGAGGAATGGAGTCTGCAGCCAATTCCTCAGACTCAGATAGGTAGTCCTACAAAGGTTTCAGTTTTCTTTCCTTGACTTTACTCCTGATTTTCCCACTTCTTTATAATTTCCTTTTTAGAGGCATGTAAAATTGGGAGAATGATATAGAGTGTTCCAACTAATTGAAGCCTTTAGAAAATGAGCGTTTGCTAATGCTGAAGACAGGGAAGTCATTATAAAAAGGACATATACCCCCCCATCTCTGGGTCAGAGGAGACAAAATGGATTATGCCTATCTAGGAGGACACATATAAAAGCCATGTCCTGGCTTAGTGTTTTACGCAGGTCTCCTTCAGGAGACTAAACCTGAGACACAGTGGAGAGAACGGACTTCTGAGTGACACCAGAAGGAGCTATCTCTGAAAGCAGCACACTTATGGGACCAAAACACATTTAGTGTAAGAGAGGATCATAACCTTTTCACCTAGGTCTAATTATTTAGATGCATAATAACTAAGTTTTCAACTTTAAAACCTTACTATGAAATACTAGGTCATCTTGTTCAGACTCTTAACTATCCTTGTATAGAACTTGGACAAACAGTGCTTACTCTGCCAGATAGTAAATGTTCCTAGAACAGCTGTTACTCTTTAAATCAGAGGATAGGTTTCCCCAGATGTTCTTTAGTGAATCCCCATTGAAGCCTATGCCTGATGGAATGTTGACCAGAGAAATAGCTAGATTCATTTCTGGAGATTGAATTCTGGTCGTGTGAGTCAAAAGAAACCGAGAACACCTGAGGGGTACTGGCCAGACCCCAAGGTTCCTTGGTGGAAACTGGATCTTGATAACTAAAAGATCTCCATTTACCTATTGTACTTCTTCTTTCTCTGCCAGTAAATTAGGAATTCTATCTGAGTTTTTCAGTAGAGCAACTTAATGAGTCACTCCTTCAGAAATTAGGCTACAGCAGCTTGCAATAGTTTATATTCTACAGTGGCTATTAGGGGAAATGATTTATGTCAGTACCTTACATATTAAAAAAGATTTTTGTCAGCCTTAAAGTATGTGTTTTTACCAATATGTAAAATGTGATTGATAGATGATAAATATAAGCTTCACCTGTGAGCTTTAAATTGTGTCCAGTTGCTTAAAAAATGTTTATTTAGGTGATTAGGGGAGCGCACAAGTATCTAGAGACTTGGGTCAGGGCACAGGGCCAAATCCTCCAGTCAATTGTTGTCTCTAGAAGAGACTTTTGTGGCCTAAAAAGTGCTCACTTTATTTATTTATTTATTTATTTATTGTCTTTTTGAGGCAGGGTCTCACTATGCACTTCAGGTTGGCCTTGAGCTCACTTTTGTAGACCAGGTTGGTCTCGAACTCTTACTGATCCCCTTGCCTCAGCCTCCCAAGTGCTGGGATTACAAGCGTACACCACCATACCCGGCTAAAAAGTGCTCACTTTAAATTGACCTTTTTATGCAATGGTTATACTTCCTTCTGGAAGACATTCCTACCACCAGACCAATTGTCTTAGGTTCAGATTTTGTTTGCATTAAGATAGTCATTGTTACGAGTTTTGAAATGTAGATATGGGCTGTTGGAGAACCAGGCAGTCCAGATGCCTACAGCTACTGTTTCCTGACCTTTGGGGCCTAAGGACAACATAGCTTTCATTATAGCCTCACCTACCATTAGTGAAAGTAAGGTTTCCCATATTTGCCTTTATAAAGGTGAGCTTCTAAAACACCTGTAATCCAGGCCCCAAAAAGGCTACATCCATCCTTAGCCAAGTTTATGCCAACTTTTCAAGGACAATGTGTTTCAAAGAAGTAAAAAGAAAATTTAGAACTTCCAGAGTTTATGTGCCTTTTTTCTCTGTGACCTATCACAGAGAAGAGTCAGATCTTAGAAAATCTTTAGATGAGGCCCAGTGGGATGGCTCAGTGGTCTAAAGCCCCTGCTTGGGAAAGCTTGGGCGGCTTCAGGGACTGCAGTTCGATCCCCGGCACCACATACTGCACCAGCCCTGCCTTCGGGGCGGGCTGAGCCGGCCACAAAATTGAGTGAACAAACAAACAAAGGTTCTGAAACAAGAGAAAAAATAAATAAAAATTTAAAAAAAGAAAATCTTTAGATGACCCTAATAAGTACATTGATGTATGCTAATCTTAAACCAAGCTTTGACTTCTACAAAAAAGCCAGGCAACATTACAAGCTCACATTGCATTTAGAGATAAACATTTTCTTGTTAATTTTAAACAACTATAAGATAAATAGCCAATGAAACTACCTGTTCCCAAACAGTCAGAACCCTGATGGTCTAATAGCTAGGAAGGAGATTGTAAGGAAAAAAAAAAATACTTTATAGTGTGTATTCATGAAGGTCTAAGAAACAAACCAAGCCTTCAGTTATTAAGTTTCAGCTATTTCCCTAGATCCAAACTCAATAGAACAATAGATTATTCCAAAGATAAGCTCATTGCTCAGTCATCTGCAGATAGTAGAAAAGAGCTAAAAAATATTTCAGTTTAGATAACTTGATACATTAGTAAAAACTGCTTTGATTTTTAGTGTCCTATGGTCAGGACTGGAAAAAAAAAAGCCAGGGAGAGAAAACAAAGAGATTTTTAAAATGGCTGCCTTTGTTGTGGCCCCAAAAGAAACTCTAAGTCTGATTCTCTTGGCTCTGAGAAGAGCTCAATGATGAAGTTAATCTGCTATTGCTGTCAGAAGCCAGGCTACTGTAAAAGGGACCACCTTAAGAGGCCCACAGACCATGCCCTGACTGCCAAAGATAGCCACTTGAAGTGAGACTGCACTCTGAGGCACAGGCCACAGAGCTCAGACTCAGCTTCCCAGGTAGTCCATTAGGACCGAAGGGTGCCTTCTGCCTCCTGCCTCCTGCCTCCTGCCCCCT